>PVIC010007423.1:38531-51142 GCA_004025085.1 Thryonomys swinderianus | reverse complement strand
AGAGAGATACAGAGAGAGATACACAGGGAGGGAGGGAGGGAAGAATGAGGGAAAGAGAATTTCCTCTAACATCTTATTTTGAAGAAAAGTGAACTGAGAAGATGGGCAGTTTTCCTGTATAATGACAAGAAAGAGCCTATAAAGAAGGAAACTTAGGACTCTGCGGAATCAGTAAAGGTGAGAACGTTGAGAAAAAGCTGTTGCGGTTTTCCAGGACCTTGAGGAACTGATCCAGTCTTAACTAAGTGGGGTGCTTTAATGGAATTCATAAAAGGATCCCAGAACCCAGACTTTTCAGCAACATGAAAATGCAGTGAGCGGTCTCTGAGCCTCCAGCCTATCGGCACCAACTGCAGATTTTGGGATTTGACTTTGCTAAGTCTCTACAGCTGTGTGAGCTCATTTCTTTAAAGTCTTTCCTCTCTTTTTGTTTCTGCCCATCGTTCTGCCCGCCCATGTACACCCCACATATATTAGTCATTCTTTTTTTCTATAGGACCCTAAAACCCCTTTTCATGTCCCCTGCAGCAGACCAGCAGACCCCAAAGGAGACACGGCCATTCTTTGGGGGCTTTTATGGGGAGGCCCTCGGACTGGCTCCGTTTACTGGTGGGCCACGGGCCGACCCAGCTGAGGGACCCCTGAGTGACACGAAATATCTTCGGGCCCAGGAGGAAAATGAAATGTCCTGTGTGAGCTCAAGGCAGTATTTGCTACACTGTCTTACCTAATTCATAGATTTGTTCAAATTACTAAATGGACAGTGCTTTGAAAACAATCAAGTCTTACAGAATGTGTGCTATTATAATCATTATTTCAGATGTTAAGGTTCTGCAAAATAGACTGGTTTTTCAATTGCTTGGTGAGCTTAGATATAAATAATGAGGAAATATATTCAACATGAGGAATTTGAATGATCTACTTAATTTAGTATTTATTGTTCTTACTGATGATGAAATAACATGTATTGTGGAAAATATGCAGAATAGAGAAAACTGTAAAAAAAAACCTAAGTTATTCCAATTGTTTTGTATTCTTAGAACTGAAACTCTTTTTTTTTTTTTTTTTTTTTGAGACAGGGTCTCACTTTATAGTTCAGGCTGGCCCTGAGCTCACTAAGTAGCCCAGGCAAGCCTCGAACTCAGCCATCCTCCTGCCTCTGCCTCCCGAGTGCTGGGATGACAGGCGTGAGCCACCATGCCTGGCACTGTGGTATGTGGTATTGATGGCTGGTGGGCGTGAGTCTCCACGTCCAGCATTGTATGTAGTTACTGGGGATCGAACTCAGGACCTTGTGCTTGCGAGGTGGGCACCGGAACCACTGAGCTAACCCTCCAGCCCTGAAACTCTTATAATAACTTTCATCCACACTGGACTAGAAAGGAAAGGGAGTTTATGAGCTTGTGGAGCCAACCCAGCCGAGGTGTGCCTCTGGCTGCAGGCGTGGTTTGCGCTGAGGACTTGTGTCTCCTGAAGGGCCCGCTTCTCTGTGACCAGGCTTTTCTTTTTCTTTGTGCCAACACCGACTTCAGGCTTGCTCTCCTGGGTTTGCAGAACTGGCTGCATTGGTTCCAAGTGGCATGTTCTTAAGCTGTGGCAGCCAGAGGAAGTCAGAACGGTTCCTTTAGGGGCTTTGTTTGAAGAGAAGAAAGCTATTTTCCTTGCCTCTCAGATGATCCCCAAGAAATCTGGGGTCTGAAGCCCTGGGATGGATTGTATGCAAGTCTGATCCCCAGTTGCGGATGTGAGGATCACAAGGTCAGAGTCGCTCTCTCCAAGATCAGGCAACAGGGCAACTTCTCAGAGCACTTAAGCTCCTAAGGACGAAGGTTGGGCAGTGCTAGTGAGAACGGGGTGGGGGTGGTGGATAGTGGGTAGTCTTAGCAGTACACGTTTGCTGAATATCGTAAACACACATACGAACCATGGGAAATAATCTGTTTTACATTGTTCATGTTGTTTCTCTTACAACATATTTCGTTTTTCTGATTTGAGGACACATTATGGTCATTTCACCATTCTGTTAGATATCTTTAGAAATGTAGTTGCTAGCACTCAGGAGGCAGAGACAGGAGGATTCCTGAGTTCGAGACTTGCCTGGGCTACACAGTGAGCTCAGGGCCAGCCTAAACTACAAAGCGAGACCCTGTCTCAGAAAAAAAAAATGTAGTTTCCAGAAACCTAGAGTCTTCTGTCTGGTATAATTTATTTAATAAGTTTACTCTTAAATATGTAGGCAATTTCTAGTTTTTTAGTATTATGCTTCAATGCATATCTTTAGATGTTCTTTGTATATATCTCCAAAAATCATGCCAGCACTTTCAACACATATATTTGTTTTATATTATTGACACTGATTCCAATCAGTGTTAGTTTTTTTATAGAATATTACTAATTTCATGGATACTTATGAGACCTTGAACAAATTTCTTTATCTGTGCCTTATATATAAAATGAAATTAATAGTAGTGTCAATTCATAGGTGAAGGTTAAATGAGATGATGCACATAAAATTAGTACAATCTAAGTATAATCTAAACACTGAGCATTATTATTTATATGTTATGCACAATTCCTTTTAACAGCTAGCTAGGAAAGTTCCCAGCAGCTATTAACTTGGTTAATAAATGATATAATATTTGATATTTTAAAACTTTACTTGTCTCAGTGTCATAGAAATTAATTTTTTTGTCCCCATTTAATTAAATCTCTAAATTTAACACCTATTGTTCATATTTTTTGAACATAAGACAATTTCATTACATTAATTTTATTGATGAAAATATTCTTGGGAAGAAATGAAACAAGAAATACATGATAAGGTCATAGTTAAGACAGTAACTCCCTTCAATCTTGTATCTATGGAAGCAGTTTTTCCTGAGTAGTGGATTAGCCAGTTTGGACAAGGATAATTATTTTCTTACCCTTAGTATCATTTAGTTTTAATAAATTCTATTGCATCAATTTATTTTCAAGTGACATATTTCATTACAAAATGATAACAAATGTAGATTAATGATAGTCAAATAAAATAGAGTAGGAGTTTAACAGGATATTGAAAGATATGAATGAAAGCTCAATTTACTTTTTAAAATAAAAATTAAATTACTTTATGGATATAAATTTGTAGTATACATGTACAGTAGAATACTACAAAGCAGTGAAAACAGAATGAGCTATGTGTGGACACCATAATATGGATAATTCTCCAGTTATAACATTGAGCAAAAGAAGCAAGATATAAAAGAAACACACACACACACACAATCTCTATGGTTTGCACTTTATTCAAAATTTTATTTAAACTTAACCTATGGAGATTAGACTAGCGGTTACACAAGGAGCATAGTCACCTTTGCCTTCTGGAATGCTGGCAATGTTTCTTCTTTCACTCTGGGTGGTGGTTACACAGACATATTCACATTGGAAAAATATTCAAGGCTTTACTTAGGATTTATGCCATTTTCTGTTTTAAAGTTTTACTTCAATACAAAGTTGAAAAAAATGGAAATATTGAAGTGTAAATATGCAAATAGGTAATATTAAAAATAAATTTAGGAAAATGTAAATAAGTTTTGTGATGCACTTGAAAAACAATATGATACCTTAAGAAAACACCTTTACTGCCAAAAACTTCACTGAAATATAGCAAGGCCATATTAGAGTTTCCATGCTGTGAGCTGGGAAGGTAGCTCAGTGACTTACTTGCTCAGAGTGCATAAGGCCCAGGTTTGTCTCCTAGCACTGAAAAACAAAAAAGAATTCATGTATTGTACTGATTGAAAAAGGCCTAGTCTAACTAAATGAGACCATGCGTGTGAAGACATGCTCTAGAATATCAAATGCCATACATACATTAATATACAAATAATCTTGGAAGTAGTAGTTCTGGGCAATAATCATCAATGGCTGCTAAAACTTTACTGGAAGACTAACTGGAAACCATAATCAGCAGCGATGCTCGAAAGCTGTTGAACTCACCGGTTTCATCACTAGAGAAACATTTAAGATGAGTCAGCTGATGTGATGTGGAGGATGGGTCCAGCATCTCCTCTGAAAGCTGCTCACGTCTTTACAAAGAGAGCACATGCTTTATATCTCAGCATGCATATTTAAATAGTTATAAATGAAGTTATATAAACCAGAGTGTTCTGGGGTGTAGTTCAGTGATACAACATATGTACAAGGTCCTGGGTTTAATTCCCAACAACAATAAAAGATTCAATGTGTGTGGGAAGGGGTATTACACAAAGCAGATATCAATATATTGGTAACTTTTGAAGCTGGGTAACAGGGCTTGCTATACTGCTCTCTACAATTATGTTTGTTTAAAAACTTTTAATATAAAAGCTACATCTTGGAAACAACCCAAATGCCTATCAACTCTAAACTGGATAGTGAAGATGTGGGATTTTTTAAAAATAAAATGGAGTATTACTCTGGCATCAAAATGATAATCTTGAGTCATACATACTCAAATGGACATACCTTAAGGACATACTCATAAGTGAAATAAACAGATCACAGATATGTAAATATTGTACCTTTTTTGGGTATGAGAAGCTGGAAGATGTAAATGAGTTCTAGAATGTATGATAGATAATGTGAAATGGGAAAGATTCAGAGGGAAATGGGTTTTAGGTGTAAGTAAGGAGGGGAAAGAAAAAATGTGATGGTAAAAGAAAGGAATCAAAGCTTATGTCTATATGGGTGGGAGGTGTAGGGTGGGTAGGAGAAGGGGAAAATGAGAATTAAGTCATGTCATATACTGGTACAAATTCTCAATGTTGAGTGTGATCATGATATGTATATATAATGTACCAATAGAGATTCAAATTAAAAAAGCTAACATCGAAGAGTTTAATAAAAGAGACGAGTTACAAGGGAATAATTTAGGATAGAGAAGGTAGAAATGAGTTCAAATAAACCTTATACAATACTGAATTCTTTTATAACTCTAAAGAGTCACTATCTCCCTTCATTTTTAAAATATTTTTAGGAGCTCTTCCAATAGCTCACATAATTTAATCATTTGAGACTCATGACATATTTACTTGACATTCTGTGAGGGCACATTCCAAAAGATACAAATTCTCATCTGGAATATTCAAATCGAACTATATGAGCACTTTTATCACTGAAGTCTCAGTGTGCAAACTATAGTTTGCCCAAGATCATTTTAGAAAAAAGAAGGCAAGCAAATAACTTGTGGGTGCTGTACAAGACTCTCACTCAGCCGTGGGCCTGGCCTGGGCTGCAGCTTGGCCATGTCTGTCCACCTATAGCACGTGCTGGCCTGAGGTGCAGAAGGAGGGCCTGCTGCCCGGGATGGCCCTTCGCACATCCACCCCGTGGGACTGGAGCTGTGCAGTGTGGGATGCAGACAGAGGCTGAGGGTGCTTTTGCTTGCCTTCTCTTTCTCCAACCCAGCCGTTGAGTCAGGGCTAAAAGCTTGTGGACTGTCGTGGAGGTTGCTGTAAGGGATGGACCTGGTGTGTGATAAATAGAATAAAACAGTTTGAAAGAAATCTGGCTCTCTTCTCCATTACCAGCTTGATTACATTAAGAAATGAAACCTTCCATCATTTACATGAACAAAATTTATTAAACTTCTTCAAGCAAGTGTAAATTAAAATTATTTTTATGTCCAAGACATACTTGGCATTTCTGTGGATTTGCATTGTATCCCAATGAGTTCAGTTTTAGAAATATTTTCTCAGAATTCGTGTTTCAGGCTTATTTTCATTTCATTGAAATCTTTAGGAGGAGATGCCATGAGAGATACTTCCTTACTTACACTTTAGATCTAAAGTGTCCCCCAAGGTCACCTGTGTTTGGAAGGTGGCTGGGTCACAGGGCCCAGCGCTCGCGTGTGTATGGTCCACCGAGGCGTGCAGAGCCGATGTGCCGCTGGCTGGATGAGGGGTCGCCAGGGCGTGGCTAGAAGTTTTTCCTGTCCTGGGCTCCTGTGTTTCCTCTAAATATCCTGGCTGCCACGGATTTAATGTCCCTCTGCCACGACTCTCAGCC
This sequence comes from Thryonomys swinderianus, assembly GCA_004025085.1. Taxonomy (NCBI): domain Eukaryota; kingdom Metazoa; phylum Chordata; class Mammalia; order Rodentia; family Thryonomyidae; genus Thryonomys; species Thryonomys swinderianus. Next base: position 45,112 of record PVIC010007423.1, on the reverse strand, counting down.
ACAAGGTTTGTGCTGTGGAGCCAACCGGCCATGGAGCAAGTTGTTTGAAACTGGAAGCCAAAATGAACTTCTTTTTTTTAGTCACAGGTGTCCTATATTTTATCTCAGTGATGAAAATGACTAATACAATCACAAATTGTGATTATTATTAAAATTGTATAAAATTTTAGCTTCAAATTAGTCTAAAAATATGCATGACCTGAAGGATAAATACATACATAGCTCTGATTATGAACCACATTCTGCATGAGTCTGTTATTTTGAAACATGTCTTGAAGGGGAAAAAAAATATTAAGTCCAAAGGACCAGGCCAAAAATAATGAGACTAATATTTTATATGTACAGAAAATGTTAAATGTTTTCTCAGGCATTATTTACCATTATAAACCATCTTTATAAGCTTATTTAATAGCGTTTGCTTAAAATGTATTTGGAAGTGTTTTTTTTTTTTTTGAAATACCAGGAATCAAACTCAGGACCTTGCCCTTGCTAGACAGGCGCAGCACCACTGAGTTACATCGTTGTCCCAGAAGTCTTTCATAAGAATCTTTTTCAAGTTACACAAATTCAACTCTTATTCTACAGAACGTCCTTGAGTTAGGAACACAAGTTACAAACTTTCACAGGCATGAATAGACTTTACACTGTGAACATTCATAGATGCGAATAAATCACAGTAGTGGCTCATGTGTCTGAGGGACGCTGTCAAGCTGTGCTGCTGTGTGCTTACTGTATAGTGCGATAGCGCACAGTTGTGCGGGACTCGATCAGAGCCCAGAGTGTCCAGAAGCAAGAGAAGAAGCAGGGGAGGTCTGGAGGGGGCCACCAGGAAGCACAGTGACCCGGAAACAAAAGCGGAAGTGATGGAGCTGTTGGACTGTGGTGAAAAGATGGAGAACATCACTTGTTCTTCCACCATGTGTGCCAGTCATACTGTAGTGTACCATGACGTTAACGTAACTGTAAAAGTAAAAATAGTTTATTTACAGTATTCCTCTGTGTGTGTGTTTGATTTTTTAGGCTTTTCATTGTGTATCTGTGTCAAAGGTATGTAAAGACTCACTGGGTTGGACTTAGGAGTAAATTCTGCTTATGATAGTTCTCCAGAATGAAACTTGTTTGTAAATTGAGGACTTACTATATATTGTTTTTGAACAAAGTGATATTAATCAGCTCCTTCAATATTCTTATCCTAAGGATTCAGCACTGAAAACATTTGGCTTGCAGAAATTATATCTTCTGCTTGGCAACAAAGATTTGCCATGATTGGAAAGCTCAGACAAGTGTGCTACTATTCTGTGAAGTCTAAATATTTAAGACAGTGATGGCAGTGTTGTATAATACAGTACAATACAATACAGCATAACACAATACAATACAATATAACACAGTAATGTATTCTCTTTGAAGAAGGTAGTATGTTTGGGAGTAGAAATCTTTTGATAAAGTTGCTAAAATTCATGATGTAACTCTGAAATCATGTGTTTTCAGAATCTGGTGTAAATTGATTTAGGTCAAATTTGCCAATTGTAATAGATTATGCCATATCTCTTTAAAATTCCAGGTTCGGACTGGGAGAGGGTCAGGCCAGCACATGTTAGTCTTTGTCCACATTTTAAATACTTCCATGTACTTAAAGGTGGAAGTGATATTTACATGTTCAGGAATGAGGTTGTAGAGTCAAAAAGGATAGCCAATATGAGTAGTTAATGCTACTATGAACAGTTAATTATGTTACTATGTACACGTAGGTCTGAAATGCTCAAAGTACTACAGTAGTGGTAATTTGCATGTTGTGTTACAGTCACACCAACGCCAGGGTTCAATAATTTATGAAAGACAAAGAGAAGACATATATTATGTTCCTTAGAACTCATTCCAGATTGAAAATTCCAGAGCAGTAACTCCAACCTGGATTACACCAAAATGCTGTCTGGTCGGCTCATGTTAACACAATGGCCAAGGAATTCTACTTTTTGATCATGGCCTAAATAAAGTGATAAAGACCAGGTTTCTTTCCATCTACTGGCTGCATTTTCCTCTGGGCCTTAGGTCTATTTCATAATGCTCAGCAAGACTCTTCGGTTGAGGTGGACTCGTGCCTGTCGCAGTCACTCTGAGAGCAATGAGCTTTCCCAGTTCTTTTAGACCAATTAGGATTTAGCCTCCGTCCAGGCAGTAAGGTTAATTCTGTCCGAATACATAGATTGGGAGTAGAGATAAGGTTGATTCCAGGCCAGTTTGGAGAATGCGCGCTGACAGGCAGAAACAACAAATGTCCCCCTACAACATAAATATCTTTTACATTTCTGCTTCATCATGAGCATTATGCTAGTGCTTTATGTGAATTACTTTATGCAGCACAGAAATATTTTTCTTTTGGTGACATTGTTTTTTTTTTTTTTTGCAAGCTAGTTCCATGTGTGTGTGTGTGTGTGTGTGTGTGTGTGTGTATGTGTGTAGGCTAATACTTGGGGTGACCTGAATATATGGCCTCCAATCAAAGGTGATCTTTGATTTTGTTTTCTGGAGGAAAAACTTTGCTTTGCGACATGATTTTGTGAATAAGTTTTCTACTAGATTATAGAACCAAAGCTAAATAACAACATTTGATGTAGCTGAATGTAATTGCATATTTTTTTATTCTCCCCTTTCCTATCAGTGACTTATACTGAGGAGAAGGGATGACACCATTCCGAAGCTATGTGTATATAATATTCTATTGAGATACAAGTGAAAGTAGTTGCTCTGAATTCCCTAGCACAGAGCCAGCCACTGAGTTACATAATTGTTGACAATTGTTGAAATGTAGACATAAACTTTTCTGACTCATACACTGTGTCCAGTTATTCTTATTTTAAGCTACTCTTTGATAATAAATTTAATAGAGCTGATGAAGGATAAAAGAAAGATCTTCTGGAAAGATATAGCCCTTGGTGACTGAGTCACGCATGGGAAAGAGAGAAACAAGCAGTCATTGAGCAAAGCTTCTCTTCCTTGCCTTGAAGAAGCCTGCTCCTCTTCCCATTGCTTCATACTGGACTTTACACTGGATAGTTAGAGAGAGGCAGAAGGGACGCAATGCTGCCCCTGTATTTGTAAATAATTAACCTACAGGATAATTTCATAGACACTAAGGAGGAGTCATATTAATTAGATTTTTAAAAGAACCATCAAAAACTTATTAGAAAATGTTCCAATTATCTTAAAAATAAAATCTGCAGTCACGTAGGCAATGTGTTACAAAAATTCATGTATTTAAAAAATGTCTCTACAGTGTTTTTGAAGTTCATATTCTTGAAATTATTTTGCTGTCTGTGATGTGGTTGTGATGTAACTTCTGCGAAATGAAACTCTCTCAGTTCCTGGGCACAGATTCAATCCAAGAGGTAATCTCCGAGAGAGGTGAAGTTTCCTTTCAGAGCTATAAACCAGTCAAAATTTACAAAAAGGAAGCTTTAAATTTCCACATTGGGGAAGGAGCTGTTAAAGCTGGCTTTTAGAGTGATGAAACTGCAGTGTGGTACCCTGAATACATTCTCTGTTATCTCCTTCCCTCCCTCCGCTCTCTCTGAGCACTTGCATTTCGAAATGGTAGAATGTTGTCTGCATTAACATTGCCCCCTTTCTCCATTGATTTCTGTTGTGAATAGGCTTCCTTGAATTCATGGTCATCTGCATCTTTAGGGTTCCCCTAAGGGATATTGGATTTCCTGCTTCAAGGACTAATCAGAACCATTAATCAGCCATGAAAATAAGCACTGGCCTATATAGGCCCGGAGGAAATGAGGGCTGGCTTATTGAAAATTAGAGAGTAGGTATAGAAAAAAATGTATATTTATGAATACTGTGTAGCTCTACTGGGATTTGAAACAGCAAAGGAAAAAGATTTTCAATATTCATGTTGGTTACAGGTTCAGAGCCTTCTTCAGAATCAGGTAGGGCTTCCAGGAAGTACTCAGGCTCCTCGGCCTAGGCACAGACCCCATGGTGCAGCAGGCGGCACCGGGCTTCGCCCAGGGCAGGAGCAGCTGAGAGCTTGTGCTTTGTGTGCCCTTGACTCTCTGACCTCCATTCTCACATCTGGAGTTAAATAATAGACTATGCTCTTCTAATCTCTAGCCATTTTTCTCAGAAGATCGTTTGTGGAGAATAAATGACGTGGACTGTATCATAAAACATGGGCTTAATATTGCTGTTTTTGACTTTGTTTTGCTTTCCCTGAAGCAGAACCTGAGCTATACACATCAATGTGAGAAATTTATGTGGGTGGCAACCATAATAGGGAAACAGGGGGAATCAAAGCCGGAAGGAAGGGTAGCTAATAAAACAGAGTAGCTACTCAGGCCATGTACTGTGGTTTGAACATGTCTCTCTGAAAATCCACGTATTGAAATCGTAATCCTCAGTGGGATGTTGTTGAGAGGCTGTACTTAGGAAGTGGTTAGGTTATCCTTTATGAATGCTTCATTCTGTTACCTGAGGAATGGCTTAGTGGTCGTGAGAGTAGATTAGAACAGATTATAGAAGCAAAGCCAGACGTCTCTTACCCTCTCTCAGACTCTCTTGCTCCGTGACACCCTTTGCTATATTGTGATGGAATAACAAGGCTCTCACTAGATTGTAGCCATTTGAGTTTGGACTTTCCAGCTTCAGCCCAAACACAAATAGATATCTGTTCATGATAGTTTGCCAAGTTTGTGGTTTTTTTTTTTATAGCACCACAAAAGAAAGGCACCCGGTGTTGCTGCTGACAACTGTTTAATCATGAAAGAAAAGTGGGGAATGGTACAAAGTACTTATGTTGCAATTACTACATGCAAAGGCTGAGGAAGTTGGGATACTGTGTGTATTCAACGGGTTTTAATGTTTTTGTATTTTCACATGCTTCGAGATTGTTGATTGTGGACAGCATTGACTGTTGTGTGCCCAAAAGGAGTCCTCGGCCCTAGAATGCAACCTAAGAGTTGGAAGACAGCTTCAACACACTGACAGGTCTGAGATGTGTACTGAACCACTGACACTTTGTGCAGGGGCCTATCTTTATCTTAATACCTTCCATAATCATCGTATCAGGAAAATCCTTGAATATATATTCCAACAAAATGAGAATGCAACCAAGAATAAAGAGAAACCTTGGAATGTAAGGAACTATAAAACCAACCCAGGAAATCTGTAAAGGGGACTCAAGTTTCCAGCAACACAGCTTGTCTGGGGAATGGTCAGTCTAGGTTAAAAACAAAACAGTAACAATTTTGAGATGAAGGTTTCAGAGTAAAGTCAAATTAGAATCCTCATTTCGGTGGAGAACAGGCAGAGTGAAGAGGTGACAGACACTGCTAGTGGCTGGAAAGAACAACAATGATAAATTTCAGGACAGAAAGGACTTTATATGAAAGCAAGTGCAATTACAGTTTATTACTTGGTTTTCCCAATGAGCAATATTTACACAGTCAAGTCTTCAACTTTAAAGTTAACATACACAAACAACGCGAAAGACTCACGAGACTTGGAGCCGTATCATGTCCCAGCTATAACACTGGCCAACTAGGCACTTCCTAAGTGACTGAGTTTCTTCCTAGGATGAAATGTTGAACTGCTTCTCTGTTTTTCACCTGCATTTGTCGGTGGTTAGGAAAGTGCTGTTTCCCACCCACTAGGGTTAAGCCCCTTCCAGTCTAAGTGACTATGTAGAGCACAGCCTGAGGCAGAAATGCAACAAAGACGAACAATGAGCAGCAAATAAACCTTGAAGTAGTGTCGCTGAGATTTTGGGTTCTTTCATTGGCATAGGTTTTAGTGTCTTAATATAAATGTCGATACTACTTTCACTAGAATTAATTTATAATATCCATAATACTGAAATCTTTATTGAAATAATTCTGCACTACAATGATTTTAGGCTGTGTATGAAAAACAAAAATTTTTATCAATTTGAACATATCCACATAGAACATTCCTTTCTAAATAGAAAAAGTACTTATTTAAAACCTGCCTCAAATTAGATTGCTATATAATCTCTAAAGTGGATTTTCATAGGACGTCTTTACTGAAATCCTGACTTAAAAATTTATAGTGCTTATTAGTGTGTAATCATAGATACATAAATACCGTATCTTTTCTCTGGTATGAGAACCTGTAGATGAAAGTGAGCTCTAGAATGTATGATAGAATTTGTGAAATAAGAAATATTCAAAGGGAATGTGGTAGGGGAAAGTAATGAGGGGAAAGAATAAATATGATTTGGAAAGAAAAGGAAAGAACATGTGTATGGGGGTGGGGGTGTGTGGGGTGGGTAGGGATGTGGGTAAAAATGAATTAACTCCTGTCATATACTGGTACAAATTCCCCAATATTGAGTGTGATTGTGAGCTGTATATAAAATGTACCAATAAAGAATTCAATTGGACAATGCCGGACGTGGTGGCTCACGCCTGTCATCCCAGCACTCGGGAGGCAGAGACAGGAGGATTGCTAGTTCGTGGCGGCTTGCCTGGGCACCATAGTGAGCTCAGGGCCAGCCTGAACTACAACGCGAGACCCTGTCTCAAAAAGCAAAAAAAAAAAAAAAAAAAAAAAAA
>PVIC010007423.1:0-38431 GCA_004025085.1 Thryonomys swinderianus | reverse complement strand
ACTCAGAAGGGTGTCTTCTTGCCCCTGGGCCCCCCTTCTCCTTTTGCATTCTGGCTGGCATGGGACGAGCAGTTTCTGCCATTGAGCCAGCTGGTCACGGACTAAAAGCATGTGTCAAAAATAAGCTTCTTTTGAGTCATTTATAATTAAATGAATTATAATAAAATGAACATATCTTAAGGACATACTCATAAGTGAAACAAATAGGTCAGAGGTGTGTAAATATCGTATCTTTTGTCTGGTACGAGAAATTGAAGTTGTAAATGTGTTCTAGAATGCATGATCGATATTGTGAAACCGTAAATATTCAAAGGGAAATGGGGTTAGGGGTAAATAATGAGGGGAAAGAAAAAAAATGATGGTAAAAAGGAAGGAAACGAAGCTTGTGCATATAGGGGCGGGGGGTTGTAGGGTGGGTGGGGGAGGGGAAAATGAGAATTAAGTCATATATAGTGGTACAAGTTCTCAATGTGGAGTGTAATTGTGAAGTGTATATATAATGTACCGATAAATTAAATAAAAAAGAAATAAACCTCTTCACAAGGGTGTCAGGGACTATGTCCCAGGGATGCAAAAGTAAATGAGACAGTGTTTATAATTTACAAAAACTTTTCTCTAGTATTTCATTGCTATCATCACTTTATTATCCAATAATACATTTGTGGTTTTCAGCTTTTATAGTACTTATGTTGATAGCTAAAAGTTAAAGAAAGACAAACATGTTTTAAAATTATTAATGTTAAGAAGATGAGAGGTTGTGAATTTGTTCTTTGTACTATATTTTTAAAGTGGACAGAATGCCAGTTTTCCATATAGCATTTATAGTTTTACAACTTTATTTTGTGTGTATCATGTCTTTTGTATGCATTACTAGAATTTAGACATTTAAAAATTTTCCATTTTCTTCCAAGGTATTTAAAAAGTTGACCTTCTTAATTTTTTGCGGGAATTATTTTACTTAAAATTTTTTAAAAATTGAAAAAACAATGTTATTTTGCTATTATGTACATAGAATATTACAAGCTGATTAATATATGCATATGTTTATATTGTTTTCAATTTTTATTACTCTTAGAAAATTGCAGATATATAGTTTTAGTAAGAATAACCTACACTCTATACATTGTAGATGTAGAATATATTCATCTTATATAATTGAAACTTTATACCTATGATCAACATCTCACTTTTGCCTTCTATTTTATTCATACATCTCAATGTTTCTCAATACACTATTAAGAAATAGCATTCTAGGCCTCCAATTATAGGCAAGAATTATCAAAATGAAGGGAGAATTCACTGAGTCATTTCTTTTTGTAGGAAGGTAGCAACTGATTGGGTTTTAAACCATTTTTATTGTGCTGGGAAGTTTTCTGTGATGTGCACTTGAATACTTTTGCTGCGTAACAGATAAACAATCTATAGTGCTGTGTGAATCTGATCAACTGGAGAAAAGTGAAGGTAAAGACCTACTTTTATGAGCAGCCAACTAAGTCTTTCATGTTACTATTTCTACCAGTGAGGAAAATGATATCTAGCTTAGACGACGTTTGTGTGTGAGCATGCCTCTGTGCGTGTGTGCGTGTGTGCGTGTGCATGTGTGTGTGTGTACAGATTCCTTTTCTTTGCCCTCTATGCCACTTTCCAATCTATCACATCTTTTCCTGCACTACATCACAGAAAGCTAACGTCACATCTTGTCTGACTTGGAGGCTGAGTAACTTTGGGGACTAGAAGTCAAAAGTGAATACAATTTCTGAATAAGTGAATACAATTTCTTGGCCTGTGTATCACCACTAATGCCTCTCCCCCTTTAATCCAACATGTCCTATTTATTCAGAAACAGAATCCTTCTGCTGTTTTCCCTAGGGCTTCCTTTCTAACGTTCTTGCCCCTTTGGCATCTCCCTGGCCCAGGCCTGACTTACCATCCCTGTGGCCAGTCATGGCATTCACACTTGCCACATTTACTCTGTTTTTTATCTGATATGGTTTCTGCATTTCTCTTCATGTTAAATTCATAACTTCTGAGTCTATGGCTGGTGTTGACTCTTCCCTCTTCTTCTTTGCCCCGAAGAGCCTTACTCTGGTCATGAGTTTCTGCACATCTTCTGACCTTTTTCCTTTCCCTCCTCACGTCTTTTCTGCATTGTCCCTGGCTACATATTCAGCTTTGTCCTTGGTTATGTTGCCCCTCTCATTTATCACTCTTTGGATTCTTCACACCAGTGATTTTTCTCTCTCTGTCTGTCTCTCTGTCTCTGTCTCTGTCTCTGTCTCTCTCTCTCTCTCTCTCTCTCTCTGTCCCTCCAAGTTGAAGCATTGTTCTTTGTCCTTGGCATCAACTACTTAATTTTCTATCCAGCCTAGACCTCCAGATTACAAAGCAGTGTTCTATTTCTGCTAAGGTATCTTAAGAGTTGGAGCTGGATCTAACCCTAGCAGCTCAGGAATATAAGATATATAAAACAGGTGAGTATTGCTTCCCTTGACACTGTACAATGCTCTAAAGCCCTCTCTGCTTGGAGACAACCTTCAGTCTTCTATTTACTTGGGTATCAGCCTCTTCTAGTACCTTCTGATTTCCTAAACTCTGCTGTGGATTTTATCATTCTGATTCATCTCCCAGCTTCCTCTCCTAGTACCTTCATCAAGCACGGTGATGGGATAGCCTGCTTCTTCTTTTCACATGTTTTCTCTCAATTTTTAATATCTGACATTAGTTCCATCAGAATCTAGGTTTACAAGATGTAAAGCCCTTTCCTTTGTATTTTATGGCAGCACTGGACTCCTGAACCTTCCATTCCTCACTCACCTCATTTAAATCTGGGCAGGACATGGGATTAGAAAGGCGGTGACCCATTTTAATCCTGTCTTTCATTCTCACTCATCCCATGATTCTGTAAAAGGTACTAGTCCATTCTTTCCCTTATTCTGTCTGATTTCTTTATCTGTGGAATAATATCTGTAGTAATAATAAAAATATCCATTTTCATAATAGTATTGTGAAAACATTAAACATTAAAATGTAAGCAAAAATTCTTTATAAATGACAACTCTCTATACAAATCTGAATGACTCCTTTCCTATGTCTTTGACTTTTGCAGTTCCAAAGACAATTCCCCTTTATGCTGATTCTTGGGATGAAAACAAAAATAAGCAATAAAAATGTCAATTAATGGCAACAAGTCTGATCTTTTCTTGAAACAGATGTGACCACCGGAACTTTTACAGACCTTAGCCTGTATTCCTCCCTTCCTTCTGCTGAGGCAGAAGATATCTAAATAAGCAGCGTACAGAACTGTAGTGATTGGGTTTCAGCCAGCTACAGGTCCCTACTTCTTCAAGTTTTTGCCTCCTCCATCTCCAGACTCATTGAGTTCTGAGCTTCAGTCAATGTAAAGACGCAAGTAGGGAAATCCTGAGAAATCCTTTGGGAAGCCTTTTGGAAATAACAGAAAGACCAAAAGTTCTCAGATAACTCTGCACTTATTTGATTGTCAAATATACCAAAAATATATTGTGCTTTGTAAATTGAAAATGTAATGGCTAAGTGGTCTTGACTTCAGCTGGCATAATCACTGTACAGCCTTCTCTGCTGCTTAGCCAGATATTTATTTGCTTACGATCCTTGGCCTCCTTTCAGATCTCAGTGGGTGACATAGCCCTTGGCACATGGTAGATGTACACGTCTTGTTGGTGAATAAACATGACGCCATTAATTTTCTTGATTATCCTCTTATCTGAGTTGCCCTGCCCCCCTCCTCCCCTAGTCTAATGTAAATGTCCGTTCAGACCTCCTCCTGCTCTGAGATCTCACTCACACTCTTGGTTCAGGGACAGACAACTTGTAGGTTTATATGTCCAAGGTCGAGTCTGTCTCTTGAGTGCCTGAACTATATTTTCAGCTCTCCATTTAGCATTTTAGATGGACTTCAACACCTCATACTCAGTATGTCCTAACGTGCGGTCTCAGCCTTTTCCAGCTCAACTTTCAACCTGTATGTCTGTTCTTTGAACTAGGTCCCCATGGTACCCATGTCATAGATTTCTACAACTGGTGGAAAAGAGACAATGATTTTTTTTTTGAGACAGGGTCTCGCTTTGTAGTTCAGGCTGGCCCTGAGCTCACTATGGTGCCCAGGCAAGCCGCTGCCAACTCAGCAATCCTCCTGCCTCTGCCTCCTGAGTGCTCAGATTACAGGCGTGAGCCACCTCGCCCGGCAAGAGGCAATGATTTTAAACCATGAAACATAAATGCCCAACACATTGTACATGTTCAGTAGGTGTTTACTCTTACTGTCATTATATTAATGAGTTGAAGCGATCATAACTACCCTTATTTGTGAAGTCATATATTTTCCAAAAGATTCATCTTATTGTTAATTCTTCAAAAACTACCATTAATAGCAGCAGTGGTTATTATTTGAAATTTAAAGTTAATATTTAAAAAAAGAAAAAGTAAGGAGAAGAGTGTCTTAAAAGCACAACCTTTTTAAAAATTGAATTCTTTATTGGTACATTTTATATACAGCTCATAATCACACTCAACACTGGGGAATTTGTACCAGTATATGACATGAGTTAATTCTCATTTTTACCCATATCCCTACCCATACACAACACCCCACCCCTTTGTACATGTTCTTTCTTTTTTTTTCTAAATCATATTTATTCTTTCCCCTCATTACTTTCCCCTACCACATTCCCTTTGAATATTTCTTATTTCACAAATCTATCATACATTCTAGAACTCATTTACATCTATAGGTTCTCATACCAGAGAAAAGATATGGTATTTATATATCTGGGATCTATTAATTTCACTTATTAGTGTGTCCTCAAGGTGTATCCTTTTGCACATAAATAAATAAAACGTCATTCTTTATGGGAGAGTAATACGCCCTTTTAGAAAAAAACCACATCTTCTTTATCCAGGCTCCAGTTGATGGGCATCTGGGTTGTTTCCAAGATTGGGCTATCACAAACTGAGCTGCTATGAACATGGGTGTACATATGTCTTTACAACATGATTGTTTTTAATTCCTTTGAGTATATTCCTAGCAGGGGAATAGCAGGGTCAAACAGGACCTCTAATCCTAGTTTTCTGAGGAATCTCCACACATCTCCAGAATGCTTGTACAAGTCTACAATTCCAACAGTGGAGAAGGGTTCCTTTCTTCCCGCAGCCTCGCCAGCATTTACTGCTGGTTGATTTTGCAATAGCAGCCATTCTTTGTGGAGTTAGATCAAATTTCAAACTAACACAAGCTATTTATGAGAAACCAATGGCCAGCATCATGCTAAATGGGCAAAAACTGAAACCTTTTACACTCAGATTGGGAATGAGACAAGGATGTTTGCTTTCACTACTCTTGTTCAATATAATGCTGGAAAAATTAGCCACAGAAATTAGGCAAGACAAAGGAATAAAGATAGGTAAGGAAGAAGTTAAACTGTCATTATTTGCTAATGACATATCTATATAGAAGATCCTAAAAACTCAACCAAAAGACTGCTAGATTTAATTGCCAAATTTAGTAGTAGCTGGATACAAGGTCAATGCTCAAAAATCAACAGCCTTTGTCTACACAAACAACAGACTCACTGAAAGAGAAATTGGGGAGTCAGTCCCTTTCACAGTAGCACCCAGAAAAATGAAATATCTAGGAATCAGTCTAACAAAGGAGGTGAAAGACCCCTACTCTGAAAACTACAGGACTCTATAAAAGCATAGCCTTTTTTTTCTAATATTCCTTGCAAAATTTCAGGTCTCTGTATTAAGTAAGAAAAATTCTGTTAAAAGATAAAATAATCAATTATCAGGGCACTTCTGAAAATCTGAAAATATACTGAAGAAAAGAGCTTTTCTTATGTTAAATCTGTGACTTTTTTTAAACAACTACAACTCATTGAGTTCCTGGGCTTCAGTAAATGTAAAGATGCCAGTAGAGAAAAACCTGAAAAAAATCTTTTGGGAAGATTTTTGGAAATAATATAAAGATCAAAAGTTTTCAGATAACTGCTCTTATTTGATACCAAATAAACATACCAAATATATGTTGTGGTTTATAAATTGAAAATGTAATGGCTAAGTGGTCTTGAATTCGTTGGCATAATCATTGTACAGTAATTATTTACTTACTTTAGCCTTGGAAGCTATACTTCAGTGAGAAAAACCTAAAGCTCTTCACGCTTACACAGCTATTTAAATACAGCATAGGATACAATGACCCATTCAATCTGAATTTTAAAGCAAACATAGGAAAGAAGAAATGTGAGGACAGTCTTTGAATGTTGCATATAAGACTCGAATCTTGAACTTCAGTTGGTAGAGTGCACAGAGCACTTCCTCACCGATGCTACCGTCAAGGTCCTTCTGCTCAGTCAATTTTATTTATGTAGAATCTTTCATCGAAAGATCACAAAGAGCTGTCTAACCAGCTATAAAGAAACATAAATCAAAAAGAAAATGAAATGCTCAAACAATAAAATTATACATTAGAGGCCCATTTAAAGCAGAGCATTTTAAGATGAGGAAAAAAGTCTTGGCTGGAGTATACAGAACATAAGTTATGATGGGCAGCTATTTCATAATTTTGTGAAAAATGAAAAAGGCCCACTTCTAAGAGTGGAGAGCCTATTATTAGGAATGATCACTTGCATACCAGTGCTTTAATGAAGGGGGTGAAGAGCATAATAATATGAAGTGGCCCTGACGCAGTATGGAGGCACTTGCTGCCCCAAGGGGCGAAGGAATGAATATTCTGTTTCCCCAAATGGCTTTGTGCCCAAAGAATCACGCTCTTTCACATGCCTCCTGCCTGCTACTGCTGTGCCTTTGCAGAAGGCCCTATGCAAAAGTCCCCCAGTACATATATAATATACACATCATATTTATGATCTATATCTACCACACAGGGGTTGCGAGGAAGCCGAGGGGATCTTTCAATCTCTGCTGTCATCTTTACTTGCTTCTTCAGCACAGATTAATTCAGTGTCCCCCAAGTCTCAGGATTTCCAATTTATAGTCTGAAAGATATTCATTTTAATGTCCCCAAGCAGAGGGGAAAGTAGAAGAATCTTGTAACAGTATTGCTTGAACAAAAACCAGCAGAATTCTTCGCAAGCTTACTCTGTAGAGAAGCTAAAGATTTTTGAGACATCAGTCTTTTGTTTTATTGACATTAGAATAAATATCAAGGAAATGTTCTTTGGCACAAAGCTTATAACATTCACATGAAAGCATATATTCTGAATTCTAGAATTTCAAATACCTCTAAGCTTCCAGTCTCTTTTTGTTCATAGTTCGAAGCCTGACTCTTCAGATAATTTATCTTGGTACTTAAGGATTATATCTGCCAATTTATGGTAAGAATACATATACAAAATAAGATTTTACCCCTTCATTACAGATAAGCTTCCTGTTCAAGTTGATGTACAGTCTTTGTGTGGGGTATAAGTATAAATGTAGTAGCCATAAAATTTTAGCCTTTCCTCATTTATGACCCAAAGAACATACCGTTTATTGTTTGTATATTCCCAACTATTAAAAATTGCTAAATAATGGATCAGTATTCACATTAAAATGAAAGAAGAAGAGAAAAGGGCAGAAATATTGGCACAAGATCATCACTTATCACTAGGATGCTCCTCTGACCTAGAGATACTTGAACTAAGAGCCAAAAGAAGAAAACAATCTCGCCACATGTGTAAGTCAAAAGAGCTCTCCTCAGAGGGAACTGAATGTACAAAGAAAAAGAGAGAAACGTTACCAAGCGTTTAAGGAACTCAAAGAAAACTGTGAAATCAGAAAACCATCAATGTGGTGGGAAGTTTGACAACTCTGAGGTTTCATAGGCCACACGCCAGTCAAGTTCTTAGTTGTAAACAACGGAAGCCACAGTTATGTCTGAACATGTCTCCTTCTACCCCCCAGGACTGATAGAGTGGAGACTTAATCCTCAGTGCAACTGTGTGGGGAAATGGCGCCTTTTAGGAGGTGTTTAGGTCACAGGGCCTGAGTCTTCGTGGATGGATCCATGCTGCTGTACAAAGGACTGTGGGAGTCGGTTTACTCTCTTGCTCTTTGACCTTCTGTTGTGTGAGAATAATACCAGAAAGCTGTGTCAGGTACCAGCACCTTGATCTTGAACTTCCCAGCCTTAAAGCTGGTCAGAGATAAATGTCTGTTGTCTATAAATTAGTTGATCCAATGTATTTTTGTTACAGCAGCATAAAATACACGAAGATAACAGTGATGGCTCTTCTAAGCAGAAAGGATAGAGGCTGACATTCATAGTTCATAGGAAACATAGAGAAATAGCCTTGGAAAATGATCAGGAACTAAGGGTTGGTAAAAGGATAAATAATATCACTGGATATTGTTGGTGTTTTAACCTCCACTGCTAGTGAATGCTTCCAATGGTGTGAAGCACCTCTGTGGATTTATGATTTCCTCTCAGGAGTCAGAATCTCCTCTGCAGGGGTTGAACTAGCCAAGCATAGGTTGAGATTGCCTATGCCACTGTCAGAGTGGAAAAGGAATATTCAGCTCGTTGGATTCAGGAGGACTCATACAGTGGTAATCTTCTTTCACTCAGGAGAATTTCAGTGCCGGGCTGCTTAAAGACCATCAACACAAAGACAGGGACTTAGGCTTATTTAAATGCAATGGGAGGTCAGTAACAGTGCTAAGGCAAGGTAGTGTAATTCTCTGTTTTATGTAGAAATCATCTCTGCTATTGCTATTGAACATGTCTGGGGATAAATGAAATAACACTCTAATCTTTGTCATAAAGAAGAAAATAGTCCTAAATAGTTGAAATAAATGTCTGTAGTAGAATAATGTCTTCTTTTTATACAGTAACTAGAATTTAAAACTTGATCAATTATGGTATAAGAGCTTTGAATATTTTTTTCTCTTTGACTTTAAGTGCCTCTAGTTTCCCATCCATTGAAAGGCAGAAAGTGAGGCGGGTTTAGTTATGAAGTTCACTTTGACTCTGGAGGACTAGGGCAGAGGATCAAAGAACAAAACAAGACTATATAAAGCGCTGAAGCCCACACCAGTGCTAAGCTTTCAGTAAAACTCAGAAATGAAACTGGACAGAATAAAAAAAAAACATAAAGCTGCAAACAAAGCATTTGGCCCTGTGAACACTGGTATGTTAAAAAATTGCTACTCTTTTATTGTGCCTTCTTTGAAAGCAATTTTGGGAAAGTAGAAATAATTTAAAATACCTTTTTTCCCCCCTGGAATCACAGATTTTCAAAATCACTGCAGACGTGTTACAAATTCTTAGTGGATGAAGTAAAATTCCGATTGAGAAATTCACTGCCCATTAGTTTCTCAAAAGACACAATAAGGAAGTCATTTAGAAGGGAAAAAGTCTCCAATTTTCTTTGATACTCAGTGTCACCGTAGTAAAACTCAGGTAGCTAATATATTTTAAAAGCACTGGGTTAGTAACCCTGACATGAGCTAATGAATTTGCTAAGTGATTAATAATTCATAAAACAGTCTTTTCATAAGAAAAAATGAAAGTTTCTCATAATGTATGCTTAGGATAAAAATAAATGGGAAGTATTCAGTAAGAACAGCTTTCGTCAGAAAGGCAAATGAAGTTAGAGTGTGATGTGTAGCTCATCTCAATACACACACACACACCCCACATGTACCCATAATTCACACTACAAATTAGTGGTGCTTATTTGATAAATTTGTCAGTTCTCCTTCAGATAAACAATTTTAGAGCCAATTTTATTTCTAGTTAGAACTGAAAAAGAAAAGAAGAGGGAGTACCATATATTTGTTGAATATCTCTGCAATGTCCTTGTTTGGGGCTCTCTATGTATTTTCTTATTTACTCTTCAAGGTCACCTGCTGGGGAGTAACTGTTATTTGACAGGAGAGGTAACAAGGTGCAGCCTTTAAAGCCAAGAGGTTTTACCTGGTCACAGAGCTAGTCTACAGGCAGAGTCAACACTGGAAATCATGTTTCATCAGTGTACTTTCTGCTATACAGGAAGCTTCCCAGGAAACAAATTTATTACATTTGGAAATTTAGAGACTATAATTGAAGGCCAGAGCATATGCTTGCATTAGTTCAAACCGCATGAGAATTCTAACATTAAATTGTTTTGATCTATGACAATGGCAAAATAAATATTTTTACTAAGATCACAAAGGCCTGCAAATAATGGTAAATATTCCAGATGAATAATGATGAAATTAACTTGTTGTCAATTATTATCTGATTACAGCATTCCATTCATGCAAATAGCAGTAGTAGGTTAATATTAGAATGGTTTTGTTTAAATAAGTGTATAAAAAGTGACTTTAAAAGGTAAATTTCAAAGGGACAATAAGAATTTAAAATATCAAAAGAGATAAATTAAAGCAGACATAATGAGTATCTCTGATTTGTCCTTGGTGACACAGAATTACTAAACATTAGGTTATGTGAAATTGGCAACTGACTTTCTCTCAAACAGAAACAGTCATTAAATTATTAGAATGAGTATTTAAAACACATTTCCCTAGAACTACAAAGGTTGCAAACAAAAAGTACTAGGTCAATTTTTAAGATGGAGCGGATTGAAAATCCTCATATAAAGTCTGAGATGATAAACTGGTGAAGTGCATTCACTTTTAAGATCTTACACTTTCTGCCTTTAGAAATGGGAGTTTTTTTCTTTTATAAATTACCTGGTCTCAGGTATTCTTCAAAGCAAAAAAAAAAAAAAGGAGAGCGAAGACAGAATCTCAATGATTATAAAATATAATCTCCTTGTATGGTAGATTTTGTGAAAAAGGAAATGTTCAAAGGGAATGTGGTAGGGGAAATTAATGAGGGGAAAGAATAAAGATGATTTGGAAAGAAAAAGAAATCACATGTATATAGGGGGTGGGGGGTTGTGGGGTGGGTAGGGTTATGGGTAAAAATGAGAATTAACTTGTGTCATATATTGGTACAAATTCCCCAATGTTGAGTGTGATTGTGAGCTGTATTTAAAATGTACCAATAAAGAATTAAATTTAAAAAATGTAATTTCCTTGACTGGAAGAATGTTTTCCCTCCTAGTGAGGACACAAGTGGCCCCAGTTTGAGCATTGTCTTGGAACATGGTCAGAGGTTGGGAAATACTATATTATTATATAGATCATCTACAGTGTGAGAAAAAAAATTGTCCTTGGTTTTTGGATTCTAGAAAGGGTTTCAACGTGGTCCCTCCCAAAGGAAGCCTTATTATGTTCCGGAGGACCCAGCATGGAAGGGGCCTGAAAATGAGAAAAAATAAGATGAAATGGATTTTCTTTTATTTATTCCATGGTCAAAATATGAATGCATCATTGAAATTATGTAGTATTATAAAAAAGCTTTATGGTTGTTGATTTTTAGATGTGTTGAAGTACTTTTAGATGATTCCTTTTGAAATAAGTCAAAACTTGCTTTGAGCCGGTGCTGGAATGACATGTGAGTGCCTGGTCAACTTTTTGAATTTGTTATAGAAAATCTAATGTTAATATTATTGTTTTCACACCCACAAATGTGGACACAATTTGACTCCAAGCTTTTGTTCTTTGTTTTGTTTTTGATGTTTGATGTCTATGCATGTAGAGAGCCATTATTTGAAATTAGCTCCTCTATGTGATGATTAAGAGGAGATAGCCGGGCGTGGTGACTCACGCCTGTCATCCCAGCACTCGGGAGGCAGAGGCAGGAGGATGCTGAGTTCGAGGCTTGCCTGGGCTACACAGTGAGCTCAGAGCCAGCCTGAACTACAAAGCGAGACCCTGTCTCAAAAAAAAAAAAAAAAAAAAGAGGAGATAGCGTTGGGCACTTGGAAGACATGGTCAGTGTGAACACAGGGGCCATTTAGCCCACCGATGCCAAGCACAGCAGACCCCTTCGGGCACAGTAGATGAGTACCTGTGGCTCCCGTGGGAATCAGAGTAAGGGTAAATTCTGGTATCTTGGCATGGAAAAAAAATCACCTTCTGTTTGAGCCTATCCTTAACTTCTGATTCAAAAACCACTTGTGGAGATTTTCAGATCAGCGCTTAAGAAATTCTGGC
Source organism: Thryonomys swinderianus (assembly GCA_004025085.1). NCBI lineage: Eukaryota > Metazoa > Chordata > Mammalia > Rodentia > Thryonomyidae > Thryonomys > Thryonomys swinderianus. The sequence continues at coordinate 26,350 of PVIC010007423.1, read as the reverse complement.
ACCTTTTGGTCTTCTGTCTTCTAAGGTGATGCTCTGCCCTATGAAGGATTTTTAAGAAGCTTGAATCGAAAGTTATTTGTCTCAGTGCAGTAGAGTTGGGGTGAGTATAACCTAGATTGCCATTGTTACTACTCTAAGTTCAATAGAATAAAATTTCCTTTCTGGGTCTCTGCAGAAACTTTTATAGCAGTGTTTCCCTGCTTTATCAAACCATGGCATCTACAAAAAAGGATATTTGTACATGGCAATGTGAGGTAAAATAGTACATTTGCGTGAGCAGCAGATAACTGAAAAATCTCACCAGCTTCCCGAGCCTGGAGAAGATCCAAACGCCAGCATATCCATTCGCAGCTCAGAGGTGCAGTCTTCGCCGAAGCGGGCATTATGTCTGTCACATGGCGAACAGGGTTATACCCTAACTTACAACTGTGTCGGCAAATTCTGTGTGCTACGTCCCGTTCTCCACCCTCTGTTAACTCACTTGATGTTTACCCCGGTCCCAGGAGACGGATACTGTTACTCCAATGACCTAGGACAGGAAACAGAGGGATGCGAAGACTGGGCAAGTGACCGAAGTTCACACGCATGTCACAGTAACTGGCTGGACAAAACTTTGGACCTACGGGATCCGGCTCTAGACTTGAACTCTTCACTCCTACATTATATTGCCTGAAGGGAGCAGATACGAGAAGAAGGATGAACTAAGCCACTAATCTATGTAACATCAAAGCCAAGACTTTTGGGACTTTAATGATTTGAGAAGATTTTAGACAACACAAAATCCTGCCAAACATGGACATCAGACCAGAGCCAGGGTGGAATACAACACAGAAAAATTCTTGAAGTCCATACTGGTGACTGAGTTTTGGGTCTTGGGCAGAAATATGCAAGTTGTGTTCTTTATCTTTTGCATGTCATGCCAGTAACCTCCAGTATAAATTGGGAGGCTTTGCACAGGAACTTTCTCTTTTTCTTTTTGTGGTACTACAGCTCAAACTCAGGCCTTGCACTTATAGGCAAATGCTCTTCTATTGAACTACATCTCCAACCTTAAGATGTTTATAGTTGACTTCCTAAAAATGTGAAGAGGGAAAAGAAGTCCTTCAGTATGGGGAGCGCTTGACCCAAGGAGAGAGAGAGAGCGAGTCCTTGTCCACAGGGAGATGGTTCCTTTCTGGATGGCAGAGTAGAGGTTGCCTGAATGTCACTGGACTTTCTAAAACAGGGCTGAAGAGAGGCATATTTGGCAAAAGACAGGGCTGGGATTTGGGAATTTGGGATAATTATGCTGAGTTCTGGCATTTCTTTCCAGTACCTTATGCAAGTACAACTCAGCCTCAAAGAGCCAGGGCATACTTGATCTACTGTTTGCTTCTTTTGCAGCATTCCTAATAGCAAGGACACAAACGAACTGGAAAACCTCTGTCTCCCTGGTCTGTGACTCCAGCTCAAAGACCTCCGTGTCTCACACAGGTACAGACAAAGCAGTAGGAGGGGAGACAGGTTTTGACTGAAAAGAGACGATGTTGATAGCTGAGAGCTCGTAGCGATCTAATCAGTGGTTCAGTGGTTTCTCTCTTCAGGCAGGCTTTGGTTTATCAGGAACACGTTCCCTTGACATGAGGTGGTTGTGGCAGAGATTAAACCAACACGTGGTTGCCAAATCTTTCTTCTTCTTAGGTACAGACTAATCTAAAATTCCTCTTAGTTAGATGTGGCTATTGACCAAGTGCTGACCATTGGGACATGTGAGGGAGCTGAGTCCAGCTGGTCCAAGCTAGGCCCATACATACTCTCTTCAAAAGGTTCTTGCTCCTTGCTCTGGGATTTAGCTCAGTGGTTCTGGCATCTGCCTCACAAGCACAAGGTTCTGAGTTCGATCCCGGTTACCCCATATCACAATGCTGGGTGCTCACACCCATCACTGCAGCACTCGGGAGGCAGAGGCAGGAAGATTTCTGTGAGTTTGATGGTAGCCTGGGCTCCATAGTGAGCTCAGGGCCGGCCTGAACTAAAATAAAAACAGGTTCTTGCTACTGCTTGCTCTTTGCTCTGGTCAGCTGGCCAGATGAGAAGATCTGAGTGGACTTCAAGGCTCTCTACAATGGCAGAATCACAAGATACTTAGGTGGCTGAACCAGCACAAAGAAGAAATCTGCTTCTCTGATCAGAATAGCCAAGTAGACTATGTCAACGTGATTGGCCAGGGAGCTGGCGAGGGGCCTGGGAAAGCGTCCTCTGGCTATGCCTGGGGAAGTCGTGGGAACATGAACTTGGGGGCCGTATCTGGTCCTCGGGCCACCCCTCTGTCACTCTTCCCCTGCTCTACTTTCCAGCCACCATGAACTAAGCATTTTTGTTCTTGCACATCCTTCTAGCATGATGTCGGTGCCTCAGAGCCGACTGATGGTATTCTAAGCCTCTGAATCTTTGAGCCACAGTAAATCTCTTTCCCTTTAGATCGAAGGTGTCAGGTAATTTATCCCAGCAACTAGAAAGCGAAACAAGACAGAGAGCAAGATGTTAGAAATACCTCTGCTGCAGCTGGTAGCATCGGTGAACTATTTCAGTGTTAGTAAAGACCAAAATGGCTTAGTAGATAGTAGTGCTTCTTATGGACTTTACATAAGCTGACCCAATTAATCCAAATTTAAAGAACTAACCCATGGGGTAGACACCCTTAGTACAGCCACCTAAGAATGAAGCAGAATGAGAATAACCCAGAACCACACAACTGAGGTAGCATTTGAGCCTTGGCAATCCTGCTCCAAGCGGACCCCTTCATTAGCCTCCCCTGCCGAGGAGGGAAAGATACAGGAGCAGAGGAGACCCGTGATCGATGTCCCAGGGAGGCTGGAATATTTCCTCTTATTTCTCTGAGTCCTTGTCAGGTTCAGATCTTAAAAATGTTTCCTGTGGATCAGTACTGTGCAAGGTGATCCAAGAGCCCTGTGATCTAAGAATCGGTTCTGCAAAACCGAAGAGGAGAAGAAAAATTGTCCTTCTTTTTCCCTTCCTGTAAGCTGTCAAGCAGATGGGGACAGTCCTGCCAGTGTTGACCCTTTGTTTTAAGAGGACGATCAACAGCTGTTGCCGCTGACATATGCTTTGGAGGAGCTCCCGAGGGCGGCAGCCAGGAAGGTGAAATCCTACTTTTCACATTGTGCCATCAGAAGCAGCTCGCCCTGGGCCCAAAGGAGCTCCGGAGAATTTGACGAGAAGTATCTGGAATTACTGAATATATGGGTTGTTGGGAAGGTTCGTTTTTTTCCCACTAACATTTAAAAAAAAATACCATCTCAATCTTTCCTTCTAGTGATTTAGACAGATTCAAAAAAAAAACCCCTTAAGATAATATATAACTTTCTTCTTTTGGATGCATACATTTTAGAATAACTTTACTGTACTTATGGAGTCAGCCTTTACTGAGAATTTCTCTCAGGATACTGGTAGCTTAGCAGAAGTTGGGTCCACGCTGATTTTGAAGGGTCCTGGCAGCTACACTGGTGATACTATGACCCTCTATAAAACTGTTACGGTGGTGAGCAAGACCCTTGCACACTTCACCAAATGAAGTAACAGGAAAACGAGGGCCAGAACGTGCCGAGTGTGAGCTAAGTTCTGAAGGATCCGCTCTTCGGTTGCCCCAAACTTTAGGCGGGGGTGGGAACAATAGAGGCGGGTTAGACGTGATAAGTCACCTAAACCCTGCCCAGCAGCAACCAGCAATACCTGTTCCTAGGAACCCGGTGCCAAGTAGATTGACTTAGTGTCGGTCGGCCGTGTCTTTCCTTTGGAAGTGCTTGTGTGAGCTACTGTATCAGTCCTGTCATACAGGATTTGCACTTTCTTTGCCTCAAGTGTGGGGAATTGACAGCAAGTTTCACAGGCAGACACTCTGCTTTGAGGAGAAATACTGGTGCAGAAATAGACTTTTTGACATTTCAAGGTGGCCTCCGTGTGAGCTATTGCTGAGCACGCCCTGCCTGCCGACGTTTGCTACAGCGCCCTAACGCTGCCAGGGCTGGACTCATTGTTTGTAAAGCTGGGGGGGGGGTATTTTGCATATGAGGGATTCCATACAAAAATCAGTGTTTATTTCTTTTTGTATTATTCTTTCGGAGACTGACATAAAAGGGTGCTTTAATGCAGCATGCAAGAAATCAAGCACTCCATTCCTATCAGAGCCACTAGGAGCCAGGACCCTGGTGTTGGAGCAAGGGAGCGGCTCACAGGTGTGCCAGTGAATGGAGACAAAGACAGGGCAGAGCTCAGACGGTTATTCAGCTGTTGGGAGTTTTATGGGGATCTGGGCTACAAATAATGTAAATAATTTTACCGAGTGCTGAGAAATGGAGCTTGAACTACTCCCTTTTATTTGTGGAAATATACATATCTCTATGCATCATGTGTGTAAATAATACAAAAATGTCCATTACTAGTATCTTGTTACCTGATTTTCCATTAATTGGCAAAACTGTGACTCACTGAGAGAACGGTGCTATCCGTCCATATCCTACACTTGAAGCTCGGTTCCTTCAGAATCTAAGGAGAGACATTAAACCGATTCTTATTGGCTTTGATGCTTATTGCTTCTGAATTCTTTGATAATTCCTGCGATATAAGTAATGACTTTCCAGAGTATAGAATTATCAAAAATTTTACATTTAGATCATGTTGAATAAGGGAGTCTGAACTAAAAGAGAAAAACATACATCTCATAATAGGGTACAAGTAGCTCATATTCTTTGAAGACATGGAAATTAATAATTCTACACATACTGCACCAAATGCACATACAGAATGTGATTTTGTGACACAGCAAGTAAAATCGTTGTGTTATCGTTTGAAACTCGCCAGATATGCTCAGCCTGTTTTTACTTGTAATCTGCTCATTAGAAAACACTTTGCTGTATTCTAAGATGATAATACTGCAGCCGGGTGGTGGCAATGGACTGCAGAGAGAGGCCGGCAGTGATTTAAGGTTCTCATGCGTCCCGTCCCTCGCGTGATCTCACAGAAGCCTGTCCGGGCACATTATACCCACTGTGTCCGATCCTGGAGTATGCATACAACGCGAGTTTCTCATATTCAGTGGTTCTGAGGTAATAGATGCTGATCTTCCCATTATGACCCTTGGAAAGGCTATTTAACTTATATAACCCAAAAGTTCACAGACCTCATCAGCCTGTGGGTGCAAATGAGGTCACTTATTATTGATGCTATAATCACAATGGTAGTGTGACTTTGTGAAGTCATTTAACCTTTTTAAAAACCTGTTAGCTCATCTGTAAAACGAGGATAATAATAGGACCCACATCATTTTGTCTGCAGATTGAAAGAGATGATCCATATCAAGCTTAGAGTGCCCAGTACTTAACAGCTTAAAGATAAATATTGCTAATAAGATATTATCCTATTCATTGGTTTATACTCTACTTTTTACTGAGGATTAGAGGGTGATAAAGGAAAGCTAATATTACAGTAAGGATTGCATCTTCATTTTATTTATTTGAGATGAATTTGCTTTTTAGTAAAATATCTGGAAGGAAAATAGAACTCTTTAGAAGAGCAAGGGTTATCAATATTTCAAAAATTCAATTCAAATACATCTTTAAAAGCTAAATTTTAACAGATGAGCCCTTGAATGCGTCTTTAAAAATCGCCAATTTCTATATGGAAGACAGATTTAGCCTCACAGCCCTTTCTTGTCTATAAGGTGACTCAGACGTAGTTTCCAGGCTGAGCGGCTCCACCGTTTTTGCAAATCACCCACTTTCAGAAGGCGCCATTCTGGAAAAGGCAAGTTGTGCAGGGAAAACTCAGCAAGCCCCACAGCAAGTGCTTTGAAAAGTAGCCTTTGATGAGGAGGTTAACGCAAGATGCCATTCCGCTCCGGAAAGGGATCATTGAACAAAACAGATGCGATGATTAAGCCATAATTACGCTCTGCTGTTACAACTATTTTGCAAAAGAAACGTACATAAAACAAATAAACGAAATATTTAAATAGAGAAACACTGAGAAATTAAAACCCATTACTTAGAATAAATAAAAGGAGAAAGCACCACAATGTGTGAAAATCAATGAAAATAAAAGCGGTTTGGAAATATTCACATGGAAATAATTGGAAGAGTGAAAAGCATCAGGTATGACTCATCAATCCTACCATAGCTCTTTTGGTGAGTTATTTTATAAGATAAAATGGAAGGAAGTGGAGGGAAGAAATGTCAATCCAATGAACGAATTGATGAAAGCCAGACACAGTGTGCTGTTACCGAGGAAACTCCACACTCAGTTCTGAAGTTTAGTATGAGCTGAAGTTATAATTTGCTGTCTTTAACGCGTAAGCTAATCACCTCTTCTCTTCTCTGAGACCATTTTTAAGGTCGACCTGTCAAGACTACAGGAATCCTAAACACCTAACTAAAAGTTTTGCAAGCAGCTCTCAGCACATCTACAGAGTGCATATATCATCTGGGCATTTTGTTGTTTAGTTATTAGGGTTTTATTTGCACTTTGTTTCCATGGAAAGGACTAATGGATTTTTAACCCCGGACAGGGTCAGTCTGTTGATATTGAGCACTTGGTTTTCAATAGGTGACTACCAGATTTGCACCTGCTGATAAAGGTTCCTTTTAAAAAATTGGTATCACTTCGCATGATCTCCAGAGTTTGTAATCTTGTTCCAAAGGGAGCCATGTAGTTGATGCTGGAAGTCACTCTTGCAGACCTTATTAATGTCCATAACAAGCTGGCAGTCACCACATTCAATAAAGCCAGTGGGGTTTGTATCTAAAGCAACAAAAGAAATGAGTTTACAGATAACTCAACTGCCCTGTGCCCTCCCGGCATTATCCTTTAACTTTTCAGCCGCAGAGCACACAGTTAACGCGCTGTAGCTCGCGATTTAGACGATCTGGAGTCCTTTGAAAGAAGAAAAGCTTTGCTGTCGCTGGTGTCTCTTCCACTGCAGAGGCTGGAGTGTCGGCAAAATTAGAGCTTCACTGCGGCTCCTTCTGGCGTGTGGTCGTTTTACAATTTGCCAATTTCTTGCAGAGCATCGGATTGCTACAATCTTATCATTTTCAAAAACTCATCATTACTTGTTCTCTCCGTGTAGATCATTTGTAGTTATGGGGAAAGCCTCCCTCTGCTTTTGATCTCACGCCGGGGCAGGGTTTCATGTTTTACCCCTCAAGTGCACTTCCACAAGAGAGAAATAAATAGGCATTCTGAGATGCTCAGAACCAGAATGCTATCACAACTTTTTATCTTTTGCCACTCTAGACTCAAGGATGGGCAGAGAGGTGTTTTCTTTCTCTCTGTTGAATATAAGGATTGAATTTAGATTGACCAGGCAAAGAGGCGAAAAGAGTAGCTACTAGGTAGTCTTTGTCATCAACCATTGCAGAGAAATATTTCTGAAATCGTAAGACTGCATCTTCAGAAATCACACGTGTGCATCAATATATACATTTATGTGTGTGTGTGTGTGTGTGTGTGTGTATATATATATATATATATATAGAGAGAGAGAGAGAGAGAGAAAGAGAGAGAGAGAGGTATATGTGTTGGTTTCTCTGTCTTGACATTTAATACAGTATACTTATTAACCTGAAAGAAAGACGCTTGAAGTGATAGAAGTAATGGAATTTACTTCCACAATTCAGATAACAATAGCGGCACCAAGGCCAGGGAAAGCAGGTGCGAAACACTTCATAAAATCTGTTTGATCACCTCCTGGATCTGAGGAAGCCTGGCACCGCGTCTGATACATCCGCTGTTTTGCAAAATCCCACTTTCTCTCCATGATTTTATAGCTACCGAGAAGCCGAAGTAGCCCCTTCTTTACATGATGGTGAGCTTAATTAAATATTTGTCCTCACTCAAGAAAATTTGTTCATAGAGGGGCCGGAGGGTTAGCTCATAGAAGTCTAGGGGTATGAGAACAGAGAGAAGGAAGTGTGTGTGTGTGCACGTGCGTGTGCGTGCACGTGCGTGTGTAACAGGGAAGTCTAGGTCCCGCTGGGTGAGCTGAGAAGACATTGTAGTCTGTTATCTAGTGAACAAGAGAGATTAGTCAGGAATATGACAATGAACTAAATCATAAGAAAAACAGTCTACTTAGAATTTGGATGTGACAAAAAGTAGAAAATTGGACATTGTGGGATGAAATTTGGACAATGTACAGGTTGATTTCTTAGAACTCAGATAAAATATGACTGCGATTCTCTGACCAAAGACTAGAGAAGGTAGCAACTTGTGTACAATGAAAATTTCTGCTAAGGGAAGTGTGGATTTGATGAAAAACATTAGTTCAGATAAAGAACAGGTGGAGGCATTCTGTCCGCTGCTAGTCGGCCGCGTGTGTCCTTGTGTCTGCATGCGGCTGCCCGGGGCGCCCGGGGAGGGGACAGCACAGAGAGCCGCGACAGCCCCGTGTCCTATCAGCCGGGGCGGTGACTTCTGCTATCATGCACGCAAAAAATAACTGTTTACCTTTTCACACATTCTTGAAGGAAGAATAAGAATAAGCTGCTTTCGCTTTGAGCACGTTAACTGGAAAAATTAGCATGGTTTGCATCCACTTTACTTCTTCATCCAGGGGAACAACTCCAGAAGTGGGGAAGGGATAGTCATGTGCCAACACTGAAGATTCCTGGGGTGGAACTGAAGCCCTGAAAGCCAGGCTCCCGGGCTGGGAGCAGGGCACGGAGCTACCATAGTAACTGGAAGTCCGGTTCGACTTACGCTTAAACAACTCCAGCGCGCCACGGGCTACGCACAGTGAGGAAGTCGTCAAAGAAAACCACAGGGCCCTAAGGCTCTCATTATGCGCTCGGCAGTCACAGTCAGAGCGGCGGCAGGAGGTGGGACTGGGTCCTTGCTAACGGGCAGGGTGGCACTCGCAGGGGGGCCTGGCCCTCTCTTCCCACACAACTGCTGCCTCGCCGCTCATCGGCCGCGCGTGTCCCTGGGACTGCACTGTTTAGTAACTTCAGTGGTTTTAACATTTTCTTCAGAGAGAAGGATTTTTTTTTTCACCAGTGCCTTATGATCAGGCACATCCGGTAATGGATTTCAATTTTTCTTCTATTTTTCCTTCTTTCGACATAGGTCTGAGGTTTGATCCCATGAGTCTGAGGTAAATGGCTTAGAATCATAGTTCGGTTATTCTAACTGCAGACTGGATGTGGAATTGAGTTTCTTTCTCACTGCAGGTAAAGCAAATAAAAAGGGGAATAATGGCATTTTAAATGTTGTATTTCAATAGTTAACCAACTAGGAAGAACTATGTGTCCAGTTAGATTAAAAAGGAGTCACATGAGGGTACAAAGCAATGAATAAAACAATGCAAAGAAGCAGAGGCCGTGGAACTTTATATCTCTGTCAGCTGCAGCATGATTCAGAATTTATGGCGATGCTAGGCTGCGCACCTTCAAGCCTTTCCCCGAGAATTTTAGGATTCTCACATAAATACCACTGTAGTAAGTATCGTCAACATTTAGTAGCTGTTTTTCAAGAATAGCCAAGTGACATTATTACGGTCTGTCGTCAAACCAGGGGCGGAACAGAGAAAGCCAAAGTTGATCATTACCGGAAAGAGGAAAGAGGAGCTTTATTCAGATATACACAGCAGAGTCTGAACCAAACACAACACCTGTATATGTTTCAATGTATCATCAGTGCATGAGTGTTCTGTTTTTTCATACAGTGCTCTTTGTACAGTCTATCCATATATTCTTTTTTTTTTTTTTTTGCTTTTTGGAGACAGGGTTATCCATATATTCTTAATGAAAGAGGAGAGTGAATTGTATTTGCCATGTAGATATTTTTGAAGTTTTACATTTATTTTCAAAAACTAGTGTGAATGTTACATCCAATTAAAGATGCGTATAAAACCCAGTCATATCTTCTTGTCTGTTTCCTAGCTGTTCTAAGATACTTTCAGCACTTCTCATATTTCTGTGTATGTATGTAAGTGTCACCTGGAATATTTGTTAAAAACATAAATTCCTGGCCTCGCTATTATCCCTCAGTGCCACAGAGTAATGAGGGAATTGTACAGTCTGAAAATAGATACACTGGGGAGGAATTCTGCTTAAATGACCCAATAACTGTTAGAAAAAATTTATCTACAGGATGCAGCTAAGGAGGAGGGTTCTGCTACTTTTCTTTCCAAGAATCACTTTAAAAGTGCTAAGATGTTCAGTAAATGTTAGTGGGATGGATGACTCTATCAGCAAGAGCTCGCATTTAAAGTTGTGAAGAACACAAAGCCAGAGGAAATAATAGTCATTACTTAATTCTTTTAATGTGTTTATCAATAGGTATTATGTGTTCCTTCTCTTTAGGGAAATTTCTCTTAATTCAATGGAAAGAAAATCCAAAAAAGAATTACAGAAGTTATATAATAAAAATGAGTATTTGAGCCCATGGAATCTAGAATATAAACAGTAAATGCTGCTGTAAACTATTGAATTCAGTTAATTGCAAAATGATATTAGAACAGAAGAATAACACTAAAGCAAGATATTAATAAGAGAAACTAGGATTAGTTTGAGATTGTATTTGGGAGTTGTGTTTTTATACGTAATTCTTCTCTAAGTCCGAAACTGTCCTCAAAATACAAGTTCCTTAATTTAAAAAATCAAAAAAGATATTAAATAATAAAAGAAAAATAAGGTAGTATGAAAATAAGAAATTAATAAAATCAATAGAATTCTAATTTTTTTTGGTTTGCTTGTTTTGAGACAGAATCTCAGAATGTAGTTTAGGCTTGAACTCACTGTGTACCTCAGGCTGGTCTTGGACTTGTGGTGATCCTCCTGCCTCTGCCTCCTGTGAGCTGAGATTATAAGAGTGCCCTAGGCTTGGCTTCAGATTCTTCTGTTTATCAACAGTAGTATCTCAAGAAAAGGAGAGTGGGGCCTAGCTTGCTACGGTTAGAAATAACCCCTTTCATGAATGTTTACACATAGTGCTTCTAAAGAATTCTTTGAACTCAGCTATTTACTAGTGAAATGAGATTTTCTCACTTAGAAACATGATAAAGCACAACTATCAATAAGGAAGCATGAACCTTGTAGTAAATACTGGCCTAGAATTCGCCTTGTTGCAAACTAAAGTAGAATTGGTAAAGTACACCTGTATTTGCAAGGGCAGAGGTGGAACAGAGATGTAGGGACGATAAGTCCTGCCCAAGAATTTAAGGGATACCTTCACTGGCGTGAGAAGGTGTGCCACATAGCACCAGCCATTCAAGATTTGATGAGAGTGGTGCGAGTGGAAAAGAAAGAGGAGAGAAAGCAAGCATCTCAGAGCTGGGCTCTGACGTCCTCAGCAGCTCAATTTAGAGGGGGAAATAACCATCTTCAATTTCTGTAGGGCCTAAGTACCTAAATGGTTCAATGTGGAATATCATAATGCAGACTCCTTTAGAATTATCCAGTCAGCACAAACAGCAAATTTGAATTGTTTTGTTTTAACCTTTACCAGGAATCTGTATCCTCCATTAGTATTATAACAATCCAGGATTCATTTCTATTTTGTTGCTAAGCCATTTTTGTGTACATTAAAACACACACACACACACACACACACACACACACCACACACTTGCATTTCTTCACCAACAGGAAAGAGACCTTTGCACCTAGTATTTGCCATTTCATGAGGATGCTTTGTGAGCTCACCTGAGCAAGGGTAGGTGACTCTTTATGGCGAGAGGAAAATTTCCAGATGTCATTGGCTAAGGCTGAACCTTTTAAAAACGCTGTTGGATGCCACAGCACAGGGAAGTGTTTCCCAATCTTTAATGTATGAATGAGTCACAAGAGGTCTCGTTAAAACGCAGATTCTGAAGGGGCAGGTCTAAGGCAGGGGCTGGGCTGCATTTCTGGCCGGTGCTGTCAGGAGCTTGTTTGAGTTATTCCTGGGAGCCGCCTTTCGCCTGCCATGTGGCTCTTGTCTGGCTTCACCTTTTCACGTTTTTGCACTTTAGAGTAAATGATGGGATCTTCCGATCTAAGGATGAAGTTTAATTTTTTTCATTGATTCTTTTGGATGGTGTAAGGATTTACAAATTGATTTTTTGCTTCCTACTTTCTATCTGTAAGGTGGGCGATGTGAGACCTTTGTAGGGACCCCTCTGAAACTGTGCCCGCTGCAGCTTCGTGAGTGTGAGAAGTCTGAGTCGTCAGGTGGTTAAATGCAATCATCACAAAGACAGCTTCACAAAAGGGGAACAGAATTTTGTTTTTTAAAATAGCAAACAGAAGTGTTCTTATAGTAATTTCTAAAAACCAAACTGATTACTAAGAAAACTGGTAATTTAAATAGACATTTTCACGTATTTAGGAATTTCTTTTTAAATTGATTTTATTTGTAGATTTTGTACATACATTGTGATCACATTCAACACTGAGAATTTGCATTTGTACATGACACATTTTGATTCTTTTTCCGTTTCCCTGCCCTCCCTACAACTCTGCCCCCATATTCATGAGCTTCGTTTCCTTTTTTTAAACCATCAAATTATTTCTTTCCCCTTCCTGCCCTCTTTCCCTTTGAATATCTTCTTCCTATTTCACAACAGCCATCATACATTTTGGAACTCTAGAAATGATTTCTCGGTGTTCCATTCCCTTAGGATCTACTGTCCTCTGTACCTTTTTGTTCGATTTCATGACTAAGCACTTTACAACACTTGTCATTATTTCTTCTGTAAATATATTTAGCACACACAGACTGATCAATGGATTCGCTAAGATTGTCTGCAATTCTGAATTTCCCTGCTTAGATGAATGCTCTAGCCCTCAGGGAGTACTTGGGAGAGGAGCTGGGGTCAGGGGAGGGAGGACAGGGGCTGCCGCCTGAGAATAATGGGAAGGAAAAGACAGCTCTAGCTGAGGGAATTCACTCCGCAGGAGGAAAACGTGTCCTGCTCCCCAGCCTTGCAGGTAGCACGTTTGGCTGCCACAGGAGCGCATTATTTGTTCTTTTTCCCTGACACTGAACTAAAGAACGCATTGTGGGAAAACCTGTCCTGACATATGACACAGTGCAAAGGAAGATCACAGCGTGAGGCGGCACCGAGGCGCCGACCTGGCCCTGGCGCGCTCGGGCGCAGCGCGGGGCCTGCGCGATCAGCGGCTCTTCCCACCGGAGCCGGGTGCAATTTGTACGATTCTCCGAGAGCTCCCAGCGAAGCCCAAGCCCTGTACCCCGGCCAGAGCTGAGCAGAGACCCCGCCCCCTGCCTGGAGACACACAAAAGGAGGCATTTCAAAAGGGGCTTAGTTAAAAGGAGGAAAAATTATACACGAATACTAGAGGAAAATTGGAATGGATTTTAAAAAAGCATCTAACAGTGCGAACGGGAGCAAAGAGAATGGAGAGAAAATTGAAAGCGTAGGGAACCGGATAGCAGCGCACAAATCACAGAGATGTGCTACACTTTCTTCTCTCTCGCTCTCTCTTTTTCTTTTTGTTTTTTAGAATCAAGATCCTTGGGAATGCTACAAGCGAACCGGGTTGGATTGGTTGAAGACTCTTCTTCCCTCTCACTCATAACGTTTCAGCCGTTGTGCGTGTCCTAATGAAAGTCTGCGTTTCTCAAAAAGGGGGAAAAGCCTAGCAAACCAATCAGTGTTTCCTTCTTCTCTGTCTCTGAGCCAAGGGGCTACCTCCCACCATTCTCCCTTGCTGCTCCTGCTTATCGTAATATGACACATTTTGTTCATCAGATTTACATTTCCAAATTTTTGTATTGCTGCCATACATGAATTATTAATCTTCCACTGGTCCCTTCTGTAGAAGCATTTTAAACTTTGATTTCACTATCGGTTCTGGAGAAAATTAGCCTTCACTACAATCCCTTCTATGAGGTGCTTTCCTTATCTGATGAAGAAAGAACTCATCCTATACATCTGTTAGATAAGTACTGATAACTATCTCACTGATTTTTAAATAGCAGCCCGAAACGCTGTTGTGATTGAGAATGTCCGTTGTTTTGCTAGAGACTGAAGGCTCTTTTGAACAATCCTGGGTTATATTATAAATAAGGGTTTGTATAGAGATCTAGTAAAAGTTTAGGAATAGGGTAGTAAAAAATTAACCAATTTTATTTTGGCCCTTCTGGCCACCTGCCCACTGCCTAAGCCAGTCCACACTGTCAGTCCGGCTGTTCAAGTGTCCCCTGACTTTGAGGGGTCTTCTCTGAAACCGAAGGGGTTGCTTTAAAGTTCTTATTGATTGTTTTGTATTTAATCATGAAAACGAAACAACTTACCATTTAAAGTGTCTTCTGATGTTTTTCATGGTTAAGATAATTTTCCAACTAGTTTTTTGTCTAAAGATGAGCTACTGTTAATATTTTAGGGAGGGTCATTCACTTCTTTAAGCATTTGATAAAAACCAGAAGGAGAAAATGTAGACGTGCTGTCTTCATCGGCTTTCAGGGGGTTCGTAGAGTCCTGAGAAATCTCACACAGATCTTTTAAGATTAAGAACTCTTGGACTTCAGATCAAGAACTCGTGACAGGGATGTAGAGATGCCCGGGCTCTACTGTCCCCTTTCTGGTCTCTGGTCACGTGAACCCAGGTGAAGTCTGTGTTGTGTTCGGTAGTCCATAAAAATGGTCCCGACACAAAGTCTGTGCCAGTTCTTTGGTTGAGGGGCTGTGGAGAACGCTGGGTCTTCCTCATACCTTGACACTGACACTGTAATTATCGAGCGCTGCATTCTACTGTGCTCCCTTGACTTCACTCTTGTATTTTGGTTATGTAGTGGCTTGGCGTGGCAGAGCGCGGCTGGGGTGTTGTAGCTCACAGAGGGATCCTGCAGGCTTCGGGCACAGCCGAGCTGCTCGTGCTGAGACAACCATGACCCCCAGCGAGTCGCTTCACGTTTCTGGGCTTCAGTTTCCTAAAACTAGTTAGCAGTAGTTGTTGCTATATGTGGGCTAAGTTTTTAAGAGATTATTTTTTCTTCCCTTACTGAGTTTATTGGTACACTTTAGATATGTTACGATCATATTCCTCACTGAGAATTTGATCCTGTACATGACATGACTTGATTCTTATTTTTTCCACTCCTTTGTACTCCCTTCAACACCCATTTCCCATATATGTGTGTGTGTGTATCTATGTGTATATACATACATACACATATATATGTACATTTTACATAGATATTATCATCACATTCAATATTAAAAATTTGTACTTGTACATGAAACGTCTTGATTCTCATTTTTTCCCTTTCCCCGACCTCCCTTCCAACTCCTATATACAAAAGCTTGGTTTTCATTTTTTTGTTAATATCAAATTTTTTCTTTCCCTTTTTTATTTTTCCCTACCCCACTTTACCTTTTCTTTTTGAACATTTTTTTTCTATTTCACAATATCTATGATACATTCTGGACCTTATTTACATCTTCAAGTTCTCAAACCAGTGAAAAGATATGGTATTTATACATCTGTGACCTATTTATTTCACTTAAGAGTATGTCCTCAAGGTATGTCCATTTGAGTATAAATGACTCAAACTTACATTCTTTATGACAGAGTAACACTCCATTTTATTAAAAAAACCACATCTTTTCCTTTGACATTTTATGGTACATTATATGTACACATGACAATTACACTCCACATTGAGAATTTGTACTAGTGTATGACACAACTTAACTCTCATCTCCCCCCATCCCCCACCCCTATATACACAGGCATTGTTTCCTTTTTCTAACCCTCATTTTTTTCTTTCTTTATTATTTACCCCTGAGCCCCATTATCCTTTGAATATTTACTATTTCACAATATTAATCATGCATTCTAGAACACATTTATAGCTTCAATTTCTCATATCAGAGAAAATATACAATATTTGCACATCTGAGCTATCATAAACAGAGCTGCTATAAACACTGGTGCATATATCTCACTGTGATATGAATCTTTTAATTCTTTCATGTATATACCTAGTGGGGGAATAGCAGGGTCAAACAGGCCCTCTAATCCTAGGGTTTGTGAAATCTCCACACTGATTTCCACAGCAGTTGCACCAGTCTACATCCCACTAATAGTGGAGAAGAGTTCCTTTTCCCCTGCAACCCCACCAGCATTTGTTCTTGGTTGATTTCTTAATAGCAGCCACTCTTTCTGGAATCTCAGTGTTGTTTTCATCTGCAACTCTTGAATGACCAGTGGTTTGAATATTGCTTTTTATACACTTCTTGGCTGCCTTTATTTCTTCATGTGAAATAGTCTGTGTATTTGAGATGCCAATTTTTGAATTGGGTCTTTAAATTTGGAGGGGCTGATTTTTTTTTAGGTTCTTTATATGTTCTAATTAGTAGTCCTTTGAGGAGCAGTTAGTGAAAATTTTTTCCAACTTGTAGGCTGTCTTTTTGCTCTGTTCATGGTTTTGCTCACTGTGCAGGAGCTTTTTAATAAGATGAGAACCGAGTTGTTGATTCCTTCTGCTAGTTTCCCATGCTGCAGAGGGTTTTTCGTGAAGTCTGCAGAGGTTTTTTCATTGCCTATGTCAATGTCTCCAAGAGTTCTACCTAACCTATCTTCCAACAGGTTTAGTGTTTCTGCTTTAATATTTAGGTTTCTAATACACTTTGATTTCAGTTTGGTGCATGGTGAAAGACATGGGTCTAGCTTTATTTTTTGGCAGGTTGAAATCCAGTTTTTAAAGGACCATTTACTACAGAGGCTGTCTTTTCTCCATTGAGGGTATTTGGCTCTTTTGTCAAAGATGAGGTGGTTTCATATGTCTGGAGTTGTTTCTATGTCTTCTAGTCTGTTCCCTTGATCCATAGATCTGTTTCTTTGTCTGTACCTTACAATTTTTATCAAATTGGATTGTAGTATAGTTTCAAGTTGGGGATTGTGACATCCCCTGTCATATCCTTGTTGCCTAGAATTGCTTGTGCTATTATAGGTCTCTTGTGGGTCCAGATGAATTTTTGGATGATTTTCTCCAGATCTGTGAAATATGCTGCTGGGATTTCAATTAGGATTACATTGAATTTATATAGTAGTTTGGGCAGTATGACCATTTTGATGATATTGGTTCTTCCTACCCAGGAATGAGGGATGTCTTTCCATTTTCAAATATCCTCTTATCTTCTTTTCAGAGTGCTATAGTTTTTCAGACAAGAAGTCTTTCACCTCCTTTGGTAGATTGATTCCTAGATATTTTATTTCTTTTGGGTGCTATTGTGAAAGGAATTGTTTCTTCTATTTGTCTCTCAGTGAGTCTATTATTGTGTAAAGGAAGGCTATTGATTTTTGGATGTTGATCTTGTATCCAACTACTATACTGAACCTGGAAATTAAATTTTGGGCTGAGCTTTTGAGATCTTCTATATAAAGTTTTATGTCATCAGTAAATAGTGGCAGCTTAACTTCTTCCTTTCCTGTCTTTATTCCTTTTATATATTTTTCTTGTCTTATTGCTGTGGCTAATGTTTCCAGAACTATATTGAACAAGAGTGTTAATAGTGGGCATCCTTGTCTTGTTCCTGAGTTTAGCATAAAAGTTTTCCAGTTTTGACCATTTAATATGACGCTGGCTGTTGTTTTTTCATAAATATGTTTCATCAGGTGGAGTAAAAGGCCATCTTTTCCAATTTTCTGTAGGTTTTAATCATAAATTGATGCTGGATTTTGTCAAACACTTTTTTTGCATCTATTGAGATCACATATGGTTTTTGTCCTTGACTCAGTTAATATAGTGTATTACATTTATTGATTTACATGTGTTGAACAATCCTTGCATTACTGGGACAAATCCAACTTGGTCAGAATTTCTGATCTTCTTGATGATCTTCTGTGTGCTGTTTGCCAGTATCTTGTTCAGGATTTTTACATCTATGTTCATTAGAGAGATTGGCCTATAGTTCTCTTTCTTGGTGGGGTCTTTCTTTGCTCTTGGAATCAAGGTAATAGTTGCTTTGAGAAATGAATTTAGGAGTCTTGCTTCCCTTTCAACTTCATTTAAGAGTTTGAAAAGTAAGGGGATTAGCTCTCCTCCAAATGTCTTACAGAATTTAGCAGTGAAGCCATCAGGACCAGGGCTTTTCTTTGATGGTTTGTTTTTAATTATATTTTCTGTCATTACCATTTAATTGTGGAAGCAGTCTAATTTCTTCTTTAATTTATTTCATGACCCATTGGTTGTTCAGGAGAGTGCTATTCAATTTCCTTGTGTTTATGAAGCTATTGGAATTTCTTTTGTTATTGATCTCTAATTTCAAGGCACTGTAGTCTGGCAGTACACAGGGAATAACTTCAACTCCTTTGCATTTTCTTAAATAAATTCTATGAACTAACACATGATCCGTTTGGGAGAATGACCCATGTGCAGCTGAGAAGAATGTGTATTCTGATTTTGTGGAGTGGAATACACTGTAAACATCTATTAAGTCCATTTGTTCAAAAATTTGGCTCATTTCTGGTATTACAGTATTGATTTATTTTGTCTAGCTGATCCATTGTTTTGTGGCAGTGGGGTGTTGAAGAAGTCCCTCACTTCTACTGTATTAGTACTTACTTTGCTTTTCATGCCTATTAATATTTGGTTCATGTAGTAGGGTGCACTAATATTGGTGCAAATATATTTATGATTGTCAGTTCTTCCTCTTGGACTGATCCCTGTGTGAGAATGTAGTGACCTTCTTTGTCTCTTTTACTTAGTTTTGAATTGAAATCAACTTTGTAAGTGAGGTAGCCACGCCTACATTTTTTGCAGTTTCCTATTGCATTGAGAATTGCTTTCCATTCTTTTGCTTTCAGTCTGTGACTTCTTTTTGAACTGTCTTTCTTGAATATAGCATATTATTGGATCTTGCTTCCTGATCCCTTCTGCCCATCTATTTCTTTTCTTTTTAAAATCAGTTGTATTGGTACATTTTATTTACATGTTATGATCACATTCAACATGGAGAGTTTGTACTAATACAAGACATAGCTTGACTCTCATTTTTTCCTCTTTCCCCTGCCCTCCTTAAAACACCCCATCTCTATATACATAAGCTTTGTTTCCTTTGTTAGAAAATGGTCTACTTCTTTTAATTGGTGAATTGAGCCCATTAATATTGATGGTTATTACTGATATGTGTTGACTTATCCTTGTCATGGTAATTTTTCTGTAGTTGGCACTTTATTATTTTCCCTCCTGCCATTTGATTTTTTTCTCTTGCCTAGTGACCTCATTCTGTTAGGCCTCATGGAGCTGTGAACCTCACTGTCTTTTTCTAGAATATTGTTTAGAAATTTTTGAACATAAGGGTGGAGTTCATGGAGTTACTCAGGTGTTCCTTGTTGTGGAAATATCTTATTTTCCCATTGATTTTGAAGGATAGTTTTGCAGAGTACATCAATCTAGGTTGGATGTTGTTTTCTTTGAAGGTCTGAAATACTTCACTTCAGGTTTTCCTTCGTTTGAGGACTTATGATGAAAAGTCTGCTATAATTCTATGGTCTTTCCTTTGTATGTGATTTGTTTTTTTTCTCTTTTCAATACTTTAATCTTCTTTTGAGATTCTGTTATAGTAACTATTATATTCCTAGGTGTGGATTTTTGTCTTGGTCATGGTTAGTTGGAGTCTTATTTGCCTTACTTATCTGTATGTCAAATTCTTTTCTCCTGCTTGGAAAGTTTTCTGGCATTACATCTGTAAACTTTTTTTTTTTTTTTTTTTGCAGCACCAGGGATCAAACTTGGGCCCTTCTGCTTCCAAGGTAGGCGCAGTACCAGTTGAGCTAAATTCCCAGCTCATCTGTAAGCAATTTTAAAAATTTTTTATTGTGATATTGGTACATTTTATATACACATCATGATCAGACTCAACATTGAGAATTTGTACCAGTATAGGACAGGACTTAATTCTTGTTTTTTCCCATTCCCCTACCCATCATCCTACAACTCCTCCATCCCCTATATACATGAGTTTGTTTCTCTCCCCACCTTTTTTTTTTTAAACCATCACATTTTTTTCTTTCTCATTAGGATAGGTAGTGTGTGCTCAAGGTGTATCCATTTGCACATAAATGAATCAATCTTGCCATTCTTTATGGCAGAATAATACTCCATTTTATTAAAAAACGTACATCTCTATCCAGTCTCCAGTTGATGGGCATCTGGGTTGTTTCCAAGATTGGGCTGTCACAAACTGAGCTGCTATGAACATGGGTGTACATATGTCTTTACAGTATGATCATTTAATTCCTTTGAGTATAATCCTAGCAGTGGAATAGCAGGGTCAAATGGGACCTCTAATTCTAGTTTTCTGAGGAATCTCCACACTGATCTTCAGAATGGTTGTACAAGTCTACAATCTCACCAACAGTGGAGAAGGGTTCCTTTCTCCCCACAGCTTTGCCAGCATTTATTGCTGTTTGATTTCACAACAGCAGCCATTCTTTGTGGAGTGACATGAAATATCAGTATTGTTTTAATCTGCATCTCTCAAATGACCGATGATGTTGTACATTTCTTCATATGCTTCTTGGCTGCTTTTACTTCTTCCTCTGAGAAGTGTCTGTTCATTTCAGATGCCCATTTGTGAAGTGGGTCTTTAAACTTGGGGGGACTGATCTGTTTAAGTTCTTTATATATTCTAGATAGTAGCCCTTTGTCTAGTAAATATTTTTTCCCATGTTGTTGGTTGTCTTTTAGCGATTCCAGTGGTTTCTTTTGCTGTGAAGAAGGTTTTTAGGAGGATGAGATCCCATTTGTTGATTCTTTCTGTTAGTTCTCATGCTATAGAGGTTTTATTCTTAAAGTCTCTGCCTAAGCCAATGTCTTCAAGAGTTTTACCTAAACTGTTTCCCAGCAGGCTTATTTTCTCTGTTTTAATGTTTAAGTCTTGAATAAATTGTGAATTTAGTTTTGTACACAGTGAAAGAGATAGGTCTAGATCTAGTTTTTGGTAGGTTAAAGCCCAGTTTTTCCAGCACCATTTGTTAAAGAGGCTGTTTTTCAGTGAGCCTGCTGTGTGTGTTGATTTTTGAGCATTGACCTTATATCCAGCTACATTACTAAATTTGGTAAGTCTAGCAGTCTTTTGGTTGAGTTTTTAGGATCTTCAATATAGAGAATCATATCATCGGCAAATAATGACAGTTTAACTTCTTCCTTACCTATCTTTATACCTTTTATTTCTTTGTCTTGCCTAATTGCTGTGGCTCATGTTTCCAGCTCTGTGTTGAACAAGAATGGTGACAGCAGACATCCTTTTCTCATTCCTGATCTTAGTGTAAAAGGTTTCAGTTTTTACCCATTTAGTATGATGTTGGCTGTTGGTTTCTCATAAGTGGCTTGTGTTAAATTGAGATAAAGTCCATCTATTCTGATTCTCCATAGGGTTTTGATCATGAATGGTTGTTAGATTTTGTCAAATGCTTTTTCTGCATCTATTGAGCTGACCATATGGTTTTTGTTCTTGAGTCTTGTGCTCGCTTTGGCAGCACATATACTAAAATTGTTCTTGAGTCTTTTAATGTAGTGTATTACATTTATTGATTTATGTAAGTTAAACCAGCCTTGTATCCCTGGGATAAATCTGATTTGATCAGGGTGTATGATTTTCTTGATAACCCTCTGTATTTTTTTTTGCCAAAGTTTTATTGAGGATTTTTGCATCAATGTTCATTAGAGAGATTGGCCTGTAGTTTTCTTTTTATTGGTTGAGTCTTTCTCTGCCTTTGGAATCAAGGTAATTGTTGCTTCAAGGAATGATTTGAGGAGTACTGTTTCCCTTTCGATTTCATTAAAGAGTTTGAGGAGTAGTGGCATTAACTCTTCTTTAAAAGTTTTGTAGAATTCAGCAGCGAACTCATCAGGACCAAGCTTTTCTTTGTTGGTAGGTTTTTTTTTTTTTTTTGAGACAGGGTCTCGCTTTGTAGTTCAGGCTGGCCCTCAGCTTACTATGTAGCCCAGGGAAGCCTGGAACTCAGCAATCCTCCAGTCTCTGCCTCCACTGTGGTATGTGGTATTGATGGCTGGTGGTCGTGAGTCACCACGCCCAGCATTGTATGTGGTTACCGGGATCGAATTCAGTGCTTGTGAGTCAGGCACTGGAACCACTGAGCTAAATCTCTGGCCCTGGTAGGTTTTTTTGTTTTTTAAATTACATTTTCAATTTCACAGATTGATATCGGGTTAACATTTTTATATCTTCTTCATTCAGCCTTGGAAGTTCATATGTGTCTAGGAATCTATCCATTTCTTCTAGAATTTCCATCATATTTGTGTACAAATTTTCAAAACAGGTGTTTATTATCTTTTGGACTTCTAATGGATCTGTGGCAATTTCCTCATTTTCATTCCTAACAGTGTGGATTTGAGCCTTTTCCTTCCTTTGTTAAGGTTGGCTAAGGGTCTGTCCATTTTATTTATCCTTTTAAAGAACCAACTCTTTGATTCATTGCTTCTTTGTATTGTTCTCTTTGTCTCCACTGCATTAATTTCTGCTCTGATCCTTATAATTTCCTCCCTAGTATGAGCTTTGGGTGTGTCTTGCTTCTCTTTTTCTAGTAGCTTGAGGTTCATCATTAGATTGTTTATTTGAGTTTGTTCCATTTTTCAGGTGTAGGCATTCACTGCTATGAATTTCCCTCATAGAACTGCTTTCATTGTGTACCATAAATTCCTGTAGGTTGTACTGGAGTTATCATTTAATTGTAGAAACTACTTAATTTCTTCTTTAATATTTTTTGTGGACCATTGGTTGGTCAACAGAGTGTTGTTCAATTTCCATGTGTTTGTGAGGATCCTGGAATTTTTTTTGCTATTGAGCTCCAGTTCCAAGGCACTATGGTCTGATAGCATGCAGCAGATAACTTCACTTTCTTTGCATTTACTTAAGCCTGTCCTATGAACTAGGATGTGATCTATTTTGGCAAATGACCCCTGAGCAGCTGAGAAGAATGTATACTCTGACTTTGTAGGGTGAAATACTCTGTAGGCATCTATTAAGTCCATATGTTCAAAAGTTTGGTTTAGCTTAAGTATTTTCTTATTGAGTCTTTGTCCAGTCGATCTATGAATTTGTGACAGTGGAGTATTGAAGTCCCCTGCTCCTATCGTGTTAGTGGTTATCTGGCTTTTCATGTCCATTAATGTTTGTTTTATATAGTTAGGTGCATAAATATTTATGATTGTCATTTCTTCCTCCTGGATTGTTCCCTGTTCCTTGTATGAGAATATAGTGACCTTCTTTGTTTCTCTTAATCAGTTTGTGTTTGAAATCTATTTTATCTGCAAACAAGATAGCCACTTCTGCTTTTTTGCAGTTTTCTGTGGCATGGAAAATTGTTTTCCATCCCTTTATTTTCAGTCTATGGGTTTCCTTCTAAATTAGGTGTGTTTCCTGTATGCAGCAGATTGTAGGATCTTGCTTCTTGATCCAATCTGCTAATCTGTGTCTTTTAATTGGCCCATTGAGTCCATTGACATTGATGGTTATGACTGATATGGAGAGATTTAGATCTGCCATGTTTCCCTGTTCTTGGCACTTTTCTTCCTTACTTTTCCCATTTTCCATTCAGTTTCTTGTTTGCCTCACTGAGTTCACTCTGTTGGGTTTCGTGTATGGAATGTTCTGTGTTTTTTTGCAAGATGTTCTTTAGAATGTTTTGGAGTGCAGGTTTCATATTTGTGAAGTTTTTCAGGTGTTCTTTGTCATGGAAATATCTTATTTCCCCGTCTGTTCTGAAAGATATTTTGCAGGATACAACAGTCTAGGTTGGAGGTTGTTTTACTGCAATACTTGAAACACTTTCCTCCAGGCTCTCCTTGCATTGAGTGTTTGTGTTGAAAAATCTGTTGTGATCCTAATGGGCTTCCCTTTGTAGATGATTTTCTACCTTTCTCTCACTGCTTTCAGTATCTCATTCCTTTGTTGTGTATCTGGAACCTTGATAATTATGTGTCTAGGCATAGATATTTTTATGTCATGGACTTTTGGAGTCCTATAGACCTCATTTATCTGTATGTCCAATTTTTTCCCTGTGAAGTTTTCTACCATTATCTCCTACGACAGTTTTTTTTTTTTAGTCTTTTGCACTGTCTCTTGTTTCTTCAGTGACTCCAATCAGTCTTATGTTATTCTTCTTTGAGTCATGTAGAAGTTGTTGGGTTGATTTCTCATGGTCCCTTGCCATTTTCCATAGATTATGTCTTTCCTTGGTTGCTATGCTGTCCTCTAGGTCTGAAATTCGGTTCTCTGCTTCATTCATCCTACTTTGAAAACTTTCGGTCTCCTTCTTCATTACCTGAAGCTCTGCTTGAAGCTGTTTAAAAGGTTCCATTGTTTTGCTATCTTAGCTTGTACCATCTTGCTGATCTCTTCTTTAATGAAGTCCTTTACTGAGGACAGTATCTCTGTTTTCATTTCAGAGATGAGTTCTGATTTCCATTTTACTATATCTGCTTTTGTTACCATCTCAAAGAGTCCTAGTGTTTGAGTGTCATTTTGCTCTATTTCCCTTTTCCCTGAATATCCCTGTGGTGGTGATCATTGTGTCTGAATTTTTGAATATTTTCTCATTTCTACTCCTTTGTTGTTACTAATGTTATTTGTTTAATTCCTTGTCTGGTGTCAGGGCAATGTTTGTTGCAAGTCTCTTTCTTCCTATTATTGGGGACCCTTTGGATGTGGCACCTTCCTGGGTTGTCCTCCTTGAATCTGTAATGACCCTTGAGAGGTCTCAGTTCTCACACATCATGGGAGGTATTTGAACAGAGCATTCACATTATCTTTGTTACCATAATACAATCAGCACTGGAAACAGTGTGAAAAACAGTAAACGAAATGAAAAGTTTTGGTAATTTTTATTCTGAAGACTTTGAAGTCATGAGTTACCTCTGTGTCCATATGCCAACATTTAGAATTAATCAACATTGTGTATACAACATGCAGGTCTTAAATGTACCCACAGTACCCTTTCATAATAAAAGGTTACTGGGGAGTTAGGGAGGTAGGAAGAGAAGGAGAATAAAAGCTTAGAAATAGGATTAGCAGATTTATAAAGATCACACCGATCTTGGGAACCTCACATATGCCAAACGGTAACAGAGGCTAAAGGGACATATATAAGACAGTGCCAACTGAGAGCTGCAAGACCACTGCAGACTTTGTATCCCTTCTTGTAATAATACAGAAGAAGAGTTAGGGCAGACTGAGAGCCTTCTCCTTCTGGGTATTGATTCACAGTGTGTCAATTATACCTCTACGTAACAATTTCAAAATAATTTTTCCAGGTTTAGCACAGTGAAGGCAGATCTCTGGCATCAATGCCACAGCCCACACTGTCATGGAAAGCTTACCACAACTACCCGGGCCCTCTGAACTGGAAACAAAAGAGGATCTAGAAGTGAGTGGAAGAAGGAGGGTGTGGGAACAAGAGGCGAAGAGAGGGACCTAGGAGGAGCAGGCAAAACAGACACCAGTTTCCCTCTTCTATAAAAGTGTAAACAATTAAGAGTACAGAAACTCAGAAAGTTGGACAGATTCAGTACCAGAAAAGTAGGAAAAAAAAGAGTTATGTCAGAGTGAAGAAATAAAAATAGTAACAACAGCATCAAAATCAGCACCAACAATACACCAAGCTAAGAAGATTAGTCGAAAGGCGATATCCCTCAACCTGTATCTTGCCTGCTCTGTCTCAGTGCAGCTCTGGCTTGGAATGGGGGCCAGCTGGCAGGCTGCTGCCTGGGTTCAGGTAATGGCACAGACCTCCTCTGCAGTCTAGTTGCCCAACAAGCCAGCTCCCCGCGCACACCTGCCTGGTCTGTCTCAGCGCAGCTCTGGCATGGAACCCAGTGGAGTCTTTCAAAAATTGATTTTATTGGTACATTACCTATACACATCACGATCACACTCAACCTTGAGAACATATACTTGAGTTTTTAAAGTCTTGAATTTCCATTTTCATCTGTTTATTGTATTCCATTTGTTTTCTAGGTTGGGATTCCTTCATGCTGCTGAGGTCCTCTATTTTTAAATCTGTATTATTCACCCTGATCATCACCTGTGCTGTTATCTGAGAGATTACTTCCAGTCTCATTTTCCTAGATCCTCTTTTGTTTCCAGTTCAGGGGCCCAGGTGGTTGTGCTAAGCTTTCCACGACAGTGGGCTGTGCCATGGGTGCCAGAGATTTGCCTTCACTGTGCTAAACCTGGAAAAATTATTTTGAAATTGTTACATAGAGGTATAATTGACACACCGGGAAGCACCTGCATTCAAAATGTATCTTTTGGTGAATTTCGATACATGCGTAAAACTGTGAACAGTACCATTTAGAAGGGGTCAATAACATACACTTT
>PVIC010007422.1:0-51071 GCA_004025085.1 Thryonomys swinderianus | reverse complement strand
TGCGAAAATGGATGAGATTGACTTTTAAAGTGCTCAAGGAAAGTATTAAACACAAATTTTTTTAAAGTAAATATATTTAAGTAGACGTTTATGCTCAGTCTTTACACACCAACTATGAGGGGTGTAAATGGATTAGATATTTGCATGTGATAACAAGTATTCCAGCGAAATATTCAAATGAAAGCATTGCTCTGAGATATTGACCTAATCACAGCCACTTAAATTGAGAATGGTGGTCCTGAGCGAATCTGTAAGCTTGTTGTTCCTCTCAGTTTTGACGAATACATTTTACAGATCTGTGTACATGCCGTAAGGTAATAGAAGGTGGGTAGAAACACAAGGGAAAGAATGAATGGAATAGTGGGAAACAGGTCTGAACAGGCCATTTAAAAAGCCAGATGGGCTCTGAGAAACGACCTGCCCTGGGACGGACGTGCGAACGTGGAAGGACGGGTTGCACTGCCGACTTCCTTGAGCCGAGTTCTCTTTCGGGGTGACTCTCCCGGCACTTGGAAAGTTGAAGGTGGGCGGCATGAGCGGACCAATAATCACATCAATGGTTCAATATTTCCTCAGCATCTACTCAGGCCGCTGCCTGCCGTAGGCTTATCTGACGGAAAATGGCAAAGCGGGGTTTACAGAGGCTGGTGGGGAGGCGGGGTCTGTGAGAGCTGGACCGGTCAGACTCATGCCCAAGGTGGAGCTAGTGGGGGCGGGGGTCCCCAGCCTCCTGGTTTGCTTTTCCTTGATACATTGTCAAGGAAGGAAGGAAAGAAACTTTGTTTTACATCTTTATTCAAAACAAAAGCATTTTGCAATCTTGAGGAAAGAAAATATCAAAAATGTATACTATATATTTAAGACTCTTCACTAACCTGCTCTATCACGGGTGTAGTGTCAGTTTCTGGGTTTCTTCATCCACAGTCCCACCAGCTACAACCCTGCACCCTGCATTTCCACTGGAGCTTTTCCCTCTTTTCCACTCACCCAGGTGTTGCGAGTCTTTTCCCAGTGTGTGCCTTTGCACGTGGTGTTTAATTTACAACCACCTATAAACTCCTGCTTAATTCATTTAAGACTCCACTAGATAGTGGCCTTGTTATCTTTTGAGAAAAGCACTGATTTCAGCAGGGTATTTATGTGTGCATGTTAGCTATTCTGTTAGTCTGTGGCTTCAAAAAGCCTGAATCTCTGCTAAGAGTTATTTGTCCTTCTTTGCCCTCATAGTGGTTAACATCTCTGTAAGATAATTTTAGACATTTCATTTTACAGTTTTCATTTGTGTAGCTTTTTCCTGGTTAAGTTAAAATTCTTTGAAACCATATGTCAAAATGTATTGTGTAACGCCAGGGAGGTAGCTGAAGCAAGGGGTGAGGGCTTACCTGGCCCATGTACGACCTTCAGTCGCCCGTGTCCCCTCCATTCATTTTGTGTGGAATGTACTTGTAATGCTGAATATCTTGATTAAATGGAAAAAATGTGTATATGTGCACAATGGGGGAATATAATTTCCTAGTGAAGAATAAAAGATTTGGGCCAGGAGGATATAAATAATCCTCTAAAGATGTTTTTATTTCCATTGAAATATAAAAGTAAAATAAAAAATCATATGTATAATTAGCTGATAATTTAACTTTATTACTTCTCTTTCAATTGGCTTTCCCTCATTCTTGCACAGTGTTTTGTGTTCTTACATATATCTTCATATTGTCCTTAACCTCTATTATTAACTGCTTTATAATTATTCATTGGTCTTTTCAACAAATAGTAACCTTTCTGAAAGCAAATATTAGATGTTCTCAAAACAAAAGTCACTGAATAATATTTGCTTATGGAATCATTTCTTAAGAGAATATTTTCAGTACCTTGTGAAATTTCAAGTAAATACACATTTCATTTTGTTTTACTGAGGATATTTTGCACAGACTGACCACACACCCCGCTGTCTCCCCTAGTCCTCTGTTACAGGGTTTAGTGAGCGGCCCGCAGACCTCGGTTCCTCTACACAGCGTGTGCAGTGAGACCTAAAGTGACGTGAGTTCTTGATGCTCTGTCAGAACCTTTGGGTAGTTTGTCGATCGAGGCAGCGCGGCCCATTTCTCAGCCCGCCCGAGGCCTGTGACCCGGGGCTGTTTATGGCGGCGCCACCCGGGACTATTACTCTGCGTGGTGCTTCTCCCTCCTCAGAGCTGAAGGCTGCGGTTCCAGGATCCCCAGCTCAGTGTCTTTCTCCTTCCAAAGCTCTAGCGCACAAATCTCACGGGGTTTGCCTTTGTAAAAATACCTTCGTTCTAGCCCTAAATTCTGTTCTCTTTTTTTAAACCTTAAGTGAGCTGAAATGGAGTTGAGTGGCAGTGTTTGCCCAGGGTGTGTGAGGCCTTGGGTTGGAGGCCCAGAATTGCCAAAAAAAGGCTCAAGATCTTTTCCCAATGAACTATTGCCTTTAAAGAAATACTTGGGTAGGACAATTGCATATACGGAGATTGTGTGTAAGTATCTGTGTGTATTGGAGTAGCAGGAGAGACCCTGCAAGTAAAGCCTAGGGAAACAGTCCGGGAGCCGCTCAACCCCTGCAGGCTTTTTTCCTTTGGTCATATCAGATAATGAGGTTTCTAATGAGAAGAATCTGTCTAACTTATTAGTGATCTCTTGTTATTCTTGATTTTAAGTCACTGAAGTCATTTGTATGCCTTTCATATTGTATACTTACTTGGACTATATTTTAATAGATAAATTATATTATTACATGGTCCAGCTAGTTTTAGTTAGGGGGTAATACTAACTTCTTATTTTCATTATTTGGCAGATTTTCTTAGAATTTTGTTTGCTACTTTATTTTCTTATTGGGATAATATTTAATCTGTCTTTTCAAAATCAGTATGTGATTAACAGTTTGGTATGATTTTTTTTTTTTTTGAGACAGGGTCTTGCTTTGTAGTTCAGGCTCGCCCTGAGTTCACTATGTAGCCCAGGCAAGCCTCGAACTCAGCAATCCTCCTGCCTCTGCCTCCCGAGTGCTGGGATTACAGGCTTGAGCCACTAAGCCTGGCACTGTGGTATGTGGTACTGATTGCCAGTGGGCATGAGTTACCACGGCCGGTATTGTTGTATGTGGTTACCAGGGATCAAACCAGGGACCTTATGCTTGCTAGGCAGGCGCCAGAACCACTGAGCTACATGTCCAGCCCTCTCAGAAGCTAGTATATACTCCTAGCAAGAGACGAAGAGATAAGTGAAGAATTAGTGTTCGTAAATGAACAGCCATAGCAGACAGAAGCCCCTCGGCCCTTCAGTGTTCTCTGACAACAGGAGTGAGGTCCAGCAGCAGTGCCGCACTGCTTTGTGTTCTCTTCCTCGGTCTCGGGAGCCAGGCCCTGCTCAGCACAGAGCTCTCTGCGCACTGCAGAGGAGAGCCGTGCCGGGAGGGAGGCGCGGCCCAGAATCAGCAGTGACACCGAGCGTCTGCGCCCTCCGCGGGGGCGGGCTCCGAAGGCTTCGTGCTCCTGCCGCACACTTGGCACTTGTCTCCTACCTGTCTCGCGAGGTGGACTCTCCTTTTTCTGGTGGCGTCCGTGTCCACTCCCTGCTGGCCAACTCTGTACACGTATCTTGAATGGAGCAAATTCTTTTCCAAAGCTTGCCTGGGAAGAGCCAGCCCAGAGGTGATTGTTCCCACGCAAAGAGTGTGAAAATATAGGACTACTGTTTTTGAATAAAAATTTGTGCCAGGCAAGAAACCGTATGTTACCTAAATTAGAGTCGATGCTGAGCAGTTAGTGTTGGATCATTAGTGATTTTACAGTGTTTGTTGTAAACACTGTTATGTGTTGGCCGTACATTGGTGACTAAAACATCGTTGAGCCTTTAGGGAGGAGAAAATCGCCATACTGTGTCATTACAAACGGCATTCCGTCCTGTGAAAGAAGCAAACTACGGTGTGAAAGAGCAGGTGAGTTTCAGGTGGTAACCATTTAAAAGAAGGCATTGGGCAGGGCTTTCTGATGGGTGAGGCTTCCCTGGAAAACTGAAGGAGACGGTGGAACCGTAGGGACAGTTCGGAGCGGTGGAGAGCTCCAGGCAGAAAGACCCTGCGCAGAAGTCGGGAGGCACGAAAAGTTCTGGCTGTTCTGAGAAGCAGAAGGAAAGGAGCGTGTTTAGATTGTGAGTGAGCAGGAACGGCGGGGCTCGGCTCTGCGGGGTTTTTATATTTCTGAGCGCCCTTTGAATTCGCTGAAAGGCTTAACGAAGACTGCTAACATTCAGCTTGTTTTAATACACCCTTTGGGAGGGCCAGCAGCATGCCTTAAACACTCCTGAGGAGGCCGTCAGCGCTGCAAAGCCAGTCCAGGGGTTTAGAGGGCTGACACAGTGCAAAGCAGATAAGGTGGATTTGAGCTTTGTTTTAGAGGAAGAATTAACAGTACTTCCTGATAGCTTTGCTACTAGGTCTAACCAGAGTCTGGGAAGGACTCAGTGTCTGGTTCAAGCTTCCTGCTGTGTGGTGGCTCCTGAGACAGCAAAGCCCAGGGAAAACACATTAGGGGGCAGAATTGAGTTTGAACCTGTGACCTGTTAAATTTGAAGTGCTTGTGTAGCAACCAGTAGTGAGATATACTGAGCGCTTGCCTGCCAGTGCTTTGCATTTCCCCAGCCCGGAGCTTGCTCTCTTCAGATCTGTTCCCACAGCTTCTTTCTCAGGAGGGCCTTCCTTGACAGCAAAGTTAGCATTAAAGCCGGCATACCCGTATCTCTGCCCTGCTTAATTTTCCTGTCTGTGTTTTACTGTCACATTTATTGACAGCTTTCTCACTACATACTTGGCGAAGTCAGAGAATTTTGTGTGCTGATCACTGCTGTATCCGTGACCCTAAAATAAGGTATAATTGTTAAGTGTGGCAAACTTCTTAAAGGATTCTGTATTATTTCTATGACTAAATTTTTGTTGATATTTGCTAGGCTTTTGGGTTAAAGCAGTTCAGTTTTCTTATTAAATTTGTAGGAAATTTTATACAGTACGCATACACACATGGGTATGCATTGGTTTCTTTAAGGATAGAATTGAAAATGTGTAATATATGTTCTAATTGCCTCAATTTTCAGGTTACAACAGACGGAAAACCGAAAATCATTGATATCATTGATACAACAGGAAGTGGCGATGTGAATACTGCTACAGAAGTTGAGCCAAAAGACGGTGAAATTATTGGTCTTTCAGGAAGAGTGCTCAAGGTTGGAGCTTTTCTCTAATTTCTTTTTCTTTTTACTTTTTAAAAATTCTGTTCCTCAAAGCATCTGATGTTTAGCTTACATTTGACAACAGGAGAGTAGTTATCCTATTGCTGCATAACAACTAGCCCAACAAAAACGCAGTGTGTCAGTTTCTGCATGCGTCGACGTCTGGGCTGATGAAGCTCCTCTAGTTGTGGATTCCACGTGAAGGTGCCTGTTGTGGACAGGGGCCATAGGAAGGACTTGGTGCTTTGCCACAGAGCCTGCTCCATAGTGCTGTTGGCTCTCAGGGTAGAGCATCTGAGGAAGCGTGTCCAGGGTGAAAGCTGTGGTCTTCTTACAAATTAATCTTGAAAGAGGCAACCATTGCTTACAAATACTCCTGGAGCCCCCGCCCGGCATTTCACTGTATTCTGTTCATTATATTCACGGGAAGTGAGTCAGTACTAGCACCCACTCGAGAGGACTTTACAAGACAATAAATACCAGAAGATCCATGTGGGGCACTGAGATGATCTTAGAAGAAACCATTGTCGTACTCTTTAATAAACTACTTGGAGTAGAGGTTTTTTTTTTTAAGTGAGGTTGGCAAATTGTTTTACGTTTTGAATAGAATGTTGGAGAAAGGGATCGCATATAGTTGTAGCTATCATTTCCTGTCACAACATAATTTTCGGTGAACTTGACAATGAAGAAATATTTAGGTCCTAATGGTTGTTGACTGAAGTGGCTTTATCTCATTCTGGTGTCTTCGATAGAGAGGCTTGGCCAAGCTAAAAATAAGAAATAATTCCAAAAGGTCTGGGGATGTAGCCCAGTGTTAGAACACTTGCCTCGCTTGTGTGAAGCCTTGGGCTCGGGCTCAACCTTTAGTACTGCAAATGATAATTGTCTCAATTTTTTCTCCTTGTCAAAACAAAATATTTCTCATCCATAGTTAAAGGTGGAAAGATGTATTTGCCTCACAGTTTGTAGCTATTTCAGTCCATAATTGACAGGCTCCAAGACAGGCTGGCGCAGCAGGCAGGTACTGCAGAGCGACACAGTTCATTGCAGGCAGAATGTAGCAAAGCCACAGCGATGACCGTAGCCTTTCTGTCCCTTGTATCCTAGCAGGCTGCTTCGGCAGACAGCGCTCACAGCTTCATCCTAGTAGTCTTGATCCTGGCATTACACCATGAATCAATCCCAGCATCACACTCTGGATCCAGCCACCTCTGAAAAAGCCCCACATATGCCTACATGAGCTTTGGGGGGTCACCTGGATGCCAGCCTAACAACCGAGAAGCATAGAACAGTAGTGAAACAGTGGGTAGTGAGTACCTGGTATAACAAGAATTTTACTGTGATTTGATATTCTATCTTTTAAGCTGATAAGCAGAATTAATTTGGAGAGAATTAAGTTACTCTGAGAAACTAGAGAGTATTCCTAGTCTTACAGATTTAGAACCATATAAATTATTAAGTATTCCTAGGCATTTATTTTTAGATAGCTATAGTAACCTATACTTAGACAACATGAGGGGATGTCACTAGTACTCAAAGGTAGAATTATATGTATAATATAAGTCCTTATTTAATAAGATCAAAACACTGATAAGATTATACTTGTATCTTTTCTCCACTTGATAACCTATTTCTTTAGCTCTGTTATTTGGTATTTCAGCCCATTGCTGCAATGCAGTTTTAAATTTTAATTGTTTTCATTCTGACTATATAATTTTAAGACGTGTATTTCTACAAGGCTTCCAAAAAAAAAAGTTAAGCTCCCTGTTTGGTATGTTCCCTGCTGATTTTAGCTGAATCAGACTTAATCTTTGATACATTAAATTTTCTTCAAAGTTTTAAATAGCATACAAATTTGCCAACTTTGTTCTAGTTTTAGACATTGTAAGATTTAGTTCTTGGATCCTTTATTTCCAAGAAATATCTGTTATGTTGTCTTTCGAATAGTTTTCTGTTTTTGTTTTTTTAATCTTACACTCCTGTTCATTGGACATTGAACTTAGGCATTTGACTTCTTGAACTAGCCCTCCAATTCTGTGATTTTTGTACCTTGAAAACTACTTGTTCTTTTTCCTTCTGATATAATTCAAAGATTTCCTCAACAGTATCTTTTAGCTCTTAATAACTTTTTAAAAATCAATTGTAGTGGTACACTTTTGACATACATAATGATCCCTTTCATCACAGGGAATTGGTATCTGTACCTAATACAGATTACATTGGTAAGATGTACATAGTACATCTTAATTCTTTTTCTTCCCCATTCCTCTCCTTTCCCTTCAATCCCTCTTCCTCTCTCTTTACAAAACTTTGTTTTTATTGTTTTCCTTCTGTTCTTTTTTATAATTTTGCTTATTTTTAATTTCAGAAGCCCCTTCATGTTCCTTTAGGGTTTTTTTTTATGTTGAATCATGTAACATTTATCTCTTAGGATATTAATTATCTTAAAATTTTTTTTTATTTCATTGTGCCTATCTTCCTCTTCTCCTTTCTTAGCTTCCTCTTTTGCTTCCTTTTCCCCCTTCTTCCCTTTCTTCATTTTTCTTCCTTCTCTCTCTCTCCTTTTCTCCTCTTTTTATCCCTTCTTCCTTTTCTCTTTCCTTAACCTAGTAGTTACTCTTAGACTCTCGCTTGCTTAGCAGGGCACCAAAAATAATACAGTATTTGGAAGTGTTCAAGTTTCTCTGTTGGCATAAGGTGTTTTAGTAGTGGGTTTCACTGTGAGGTGATGATAATGTTTATATGTGATGTACTGATCTTGGACACACCCCTGTGTGTGTGTGTGACTTGTATCTAGAAATGGAATTGCTGAGTGCTGAGTCATGGAGACAAGGTCACCAGGTCATGCCGGTTTCACTTCTGACACTTGATATTTTCAGACTCTGATTTTTAAACTGTGCTAGACTCTAGATGTATTACATTAGGCTTTTAATTTCCGTTTCCCTATTACTAATGAGACTGGGTACCCTTTCATACGCTTAAACTTTGTTTTCTCTTTGTGGAGATTAATGTTCATTTGCTTTTGGTTTTATTTTAATGCTCCTGCGTTTGTATTTTTCGGCCCCGTTTACAGGCTTTTTCAGTTGTCTCCCTGCCCTTTCAGGGTAGATGGTGCAGGAGGTGTCCTCCATTTTGTATTTAACATTTCCACTTTCCACATAATGTATCTTCGTGAATGACAGTGCTTATATCTAGTTGAAATTTTTTTTTTTTTTGAGACAGGGTCTCGCTTTGTAGTTGAGGCTGGCTCTGAGCTCACTATGTAGCCCAGGCAAGCCTCGAACTCAGCAATCCTCCTGTCTCTGCCTCCCGAGTGCTGGGATGACAGGCGTGAGCCACCACGCCCGGCTAGTTGAATATTTTTGACTTCAGTACTTCTTAAATTCCTGACCATATGATCATGAAAATATTCTTCTATATGTCTAAAGAGTTATGGTGATTTTCTTCAGATTTGTTGTAGAATTTGACTGAAATCAGATTTATGCTCAGTTTGAACTAGGAGTCCTGTTTCACTTTTTCCGTTAAAAGACCCAGTCAGGGGCTGGAGGGTTAGTTCAGTGGTTCTGGTGCCTGCCTCGCAAGCGCAAGGTCCTGAGTTCGATCTCCAGTAACCACATATGATGCTGGGCGTGGAGACTCACGTTTACCAACAATCAATATCGCATACCACATACCACAGTGCTGGGCTTGGTGGCTCACGCCTGTAATCCCAGCACCCGGGAGGCAGAGGCAGGAGGATTGCTGAGTTCGAGGCTTGCCTGGGCTACATAGTGAGCTCAGTGCCAGCCTGAGCTACAAAGCGAGACCCTGACTCAAAAAAAAAAAAAAAGACCCAGTCAGTATCTTGACATCACACAGTAGTATCCAGTCATCTCCACACTTGTTCTCAGTTTCTTCTTTGTACTTTACACCTTTCAAAATGTAGTAATGTTCTAAAGTCTCATCTCTTGTTCTTTGCCTCTTTGGTTTTTGGATGATCCCCCCCCCCACCACCTCATTCTGATTTTAGTAGTATTTTAGGAAGGATCTTACTGTAATTAAGTTGAAGTCATTTGTGCAGCCCTCAATATTTAACCTTGAAAATTTTTTAAAATATACAAGGATGACTCTTGGCACACAGGTGACGTGGCAGATTCAGCAGCCTTTAGGTGCCGCAGGTCTGGGAAGTCGTGTGTGTGCCGGGCACCGGCAGGGCTGCGCGCACTGGGCCAGGAAGCCTGGACGAGGGTTGTACTGCAGGATACCGGAGCACTCAAGACGCGCGTTGCTCTGTACGAAGGATGTGCCCTCAGGTGCCATCTCTAAGACAGTCAGAGAAATGAGCTGTAATTAGTAATTAAGGAAGTTATTTATGTCGTGAAAATAAGTCTTACTGCATTGTGGTTACTGTGTAATTTATACCATTTTAAAGCTGCCAGTTTAAAACAGTCAAAATGCAAATGGTTCCTAAAGGAAGTAAAAATAACTTCAATTATAAAAGGATGCTCAAATATAGAAAATAACATAATCTGTTAATTGCCTCAAAAAGTTGGCTTTATTACATGGCTAAGGTTAAATAGCATAACCATGATTATAGCATATTGTCTGATTTTTTTTGTGACTAATTTTATTTCTGTTTTGGCTTCCTGTTAAGGAAAACATGTGGTTGCAATTTGAGATGTGTCTACCTCCATGGAACTGGCAGGCTTTTCTCATAATTAAATATAAGTATGCATTCTGTCTGTTGCATTGTTTTCCTCGTGATATTCATGCCACGAGCTGAGGGTTACAGAGCCGAGTGTGCAGCGCGGTGCCCGTGGTGCCGCCAGTGACCCTTCGTGCCGCTGGTGTCAGGACTGTGGCGCACTCTTCCTGTTTGATTCTGTGCTCAGTGCGAGAACATCAAGGAATCTGTTTCTAAAGCAAGTTGATAAGTCTTTTTAAAAAGCTATTGGTTTCTAGGCCAGTGTAATTGCAATTTCACATTCTGTAGACATCCATTTGATTCAGAAATGATTACTGACAGATAGGCCTAGTGATTGTTTTCTAATACTTAAAACAAGTTGTGAGAAAATTCACCCAAAAGTTTTCCGCTCAGGACACTGAACGAGCTGGTTAAAGATCCGGCGTGAGTGGGAATGAGCAGTCAGACAGCTCAGCCGTGTCACTTGTACACATTTCGCAGCCATTGTTCACAATTAGCGTCCTGTGGTTACAGACTCAGGACATTTCAGGCCGGTGATGCTCAGTGCATTTGATTGCTC
The DNA here is from genome assembly GCA_004025085.1 of Thryonomys swinderianus. Taxonomy (NCBI): domain Eukaryota; kingdom Metazoa; phylum Chordata; class Mammalia; order Rodentia; family Thryonomyidae; genus Thryonomys; species Thryonomys swinderianus. The sequence continues at coordinate 40,593 of PVIC010007422.1, read as the reverse complement.
ATAATCACAGTAGGGATTCTTCCTTGAACCCATAATGGGGTAAGAGTGTACACTCATAGCCACTTTTGTCTGACTTTAAATCCTACACTTTTGCATTGAATGTTTTTTGGTCTTCTTGGCTGAATTAGGTTTTGACTTTCCTGTTGTTTGGGCTCAAAAGTTTTATGTTACTTATAAATACCGTAAGATAGTCAAAGCATAGCAGTTGATTTTGTACACATATAATGTGGCTATAGTTTTTTTTTTTCCCCTGTGGGTCTGAAAGATCCCTTTTTAGTATCTGTGTATTATCCCTGTGGTGCTATAGAAAAAGTGATCATGTTTTCCTTATCAAGAAATTTTGGAGTAAATAAAACAGCATGTATATAGGGGGTGAGTAGGAATGTGGGTAGAAATGAGAATTGTCCTGTGTCACATACTGGTACAAATTCCCCAGTGTTGTGTGTGATTGTGAGCTCTATATAAAATGTACCAATAAAGAATTCAGTTTAAAAAAAAAGAAATCTCAGAGTGCAGCAGGTTCTGTAAATCGCTTCCCTTCCTGCTGCTTGATGCACAAGGACTGTGACGGAGGAGGACAGCAGGCATCAGTGATGTCAGAAACTAGTTATCATCTTTGCAGTTTAAAGATGTAGTGTACTTCGAGAGCACTTGTTGCAGCATTGTATAAATGACAGGAGTTGTAGTGGATACATCTTATTCTGGATGTGAAAAAAAGCCATAAAGCTATTAAGTGCCTGTTTAGAATATTAAAAGTATTTCTCTAATGCATTAGCTTGCTTATCCAATGAGTGCTATTAGAGTAGATGTGAAACTCATTTTTCCTCAGTGATGTATCTTTCATTGGGAAACATTTAGTGTCTGAACAATTTACTTTTCTTTTTTAGATTCCTGCAAGCTGGACAAATCCTTCAGGCAAATATCATATTGGCATAAAAAATGGCTATGACTTCTATCCAAAAGCTCTCAAAGAAAGGATACAGGTAATATCTAACCCAGTCTCAGTGACTTATGTATCTTCTTCCTCAGATTTTATTCCTACCAAGGGAATAAAAAAATTCATAAACTGTAACTTCTTATTTGGGAGGAGGAGGTGGGAGCTTTTGAACGTGGCTGAAGATCTCTTCAGAGGATTGTTATCCACTTAAAGCAGGGGTTTTCAATCTCGGACGTGTGTGTGGGAGAAGCTTAACCAGCCTGGAAACACTGAAGTTACTTCCACCTTTTGTGTACTTAGGTTGTTCTGGGAGAGGCTGGGGAGATTTCATTGGATTTTTTAGGACATTTTTACCTGAAAAGGTTAGACAGTTGGTTTGAAGTGCAGATCTCTTCAGCTATTCCTGATGCGAGGTTTCTGGCATTTTCTGTACTCGTGCTGTTGGCTGGCCTCTTTGCGTCCTGTTAGTCGTCGTATGGAATTCAGGAAAGGGCCGCTCACACCTGCAGTCTGAGGACAGGTGTGAGAGCCACAGGTCTGGAGGAGGAATCGTGCCGTGCTGAGGGGCCTGCTTTCAGCGGAGCTGTTCCTTGGACCTTCCTGTGAGGGGTAAATGTCTGAGGAGCTCAGTTTCTCCTCTGTCCACTGGGAGCGTCGAGCCACGGTGGCTGTTGAGATTTGAAGTGTGGCTAGTGTGTCTGAGGAACTAGGATTTTAATTTCATGCAGTATTTCAGAATTTAAATAACAACATGTGGCTAGGGACTGCCGTATTGGGCAGTGCCCATTTAGAAGACTGCTGTGGTCCTACAAGTGATCCAAGTCCAGAATCTCAACTGTAAAACAAGATTAACCCCTGGAGGTTTCCTGATAATACTTGTAGCCACTGTTATCACATCACAGTGTTGTTACTTGCTTCCCACCAGATCTGTGACCTGGAAGTTACTCTACTGAACACACTTTGATCGAATAGTATTTTATGTTAAAATAACAGGCTACAGTACATAAATATTATGGCACTTTGTGCTAAACCTAATCAAGTTGATGAGGCACAAATTAACATGCAAATGCAGAATGGTTAAGGTAGACCCCTCCGCAGCATCACTACGTCAGTTATTTTGCTGGGAAGGATACGTGTAGCTCAGACTCCTCACGGGAGATTCTGTAGGTCAGGGATGCTGGAGACAAAGGCAAAGGCCACTTTCAGTAACATAAAACCCTGTCTAGTGAAAGAGGCTGGAAAAGAAAAGCAGAAGCGAAACTAGAGAGGAAGGACCTGGGGAAGCTGCCCTCCGTGGTCGGGCACAGCTGCAGTCTCCGGGCTCTGCCGCTCTTGTCCTAACCCCGGACAACCCTGTCAGTTCTCTGATTTGGTCTGTACGTGTTGGAAGGGGGAGGAGTTACATGGAGGGTGGGCTCATAAAAATACATTTTGGTGTGTCTTGGCGAACTTGTTCTCTTAAAACCTTATTCTAGTGAATCAAGTCATGTTTAATAATTGGGCCGTTACTTGAGTAACTTTATTAGAAGTTAACTTCATTTATTCTGTAGAAATGATTTTTTAAAACATCTTTATGAGAACCTTGTACCATAACAACTACTGAAAAGGTCCACATATAAATGGTTGTTTAGGTTTATTGAACTGTATGTCAATCTAACTAGTACTTTGTTATCTTTGCAGAAAGAACGAAAGGAAAAAATTTGGGACCCTGTTCACAGAGTGGCCCTTGCAGAAGCCTGTAGGAAGCAGGAAGAATTTGATGTTGCCAACAACGGCTCTTCCCAGGTTGGTGCTATTGCTTCTGTTTAGACTTTGCCCCAGAACCGTGTTACTTAGATGTCTTAGGCATAAGCTGAGCTTTCACGGGTTTCGTTTGTTCTCAGTTTCCTTCTAAGTGGAGTAATTCTCTACGAATTTTCTCTTATTGTTTATGCAGAAGAAAACTTGCATGCGTGTTTCTCCATGTTTTAAAATTTCTTAATTGGCATATATGTAAGTGAAAGTTGCCAAGTTACAAGTGGATGGTTGGGAGTTCTGCCACAAAAGCCACCGCGAGGGCCCTTCTCTTGCTGGCTGCCACTCCCTCCCTCCTCCGCAGAGGCAGCCACGTGTACGACAATAGGACCTGTTCGATTTGGGATTTTGTAAAGTAAAACAGTACAAGAGGTCGTTTTGTAGGCAGAGCTGATTTTTGTGTACCACGTTGTGACACTCACGTGTGTGATAGGATATACACACGCATTTGCATTGCTCTGCAATGGTCTCTTCTGAGCACACTGTAATTTATCCAGTTTGCAGATTGCTGCTTGCTTTAGTTGTGCCTTTTCACTGTTACAAACAATGCAATTTCAGACATTCTTGGGTTTGTCTTTTTGGTGGTTTGTAAAGTAATTCACGAGTTTATATTTCCCTCAAGAAGTGTCTCACAGTACCCATTTTCAACATCCTTGCCTATTAAGTTTCTTTTTCTTTACCATTAAGTTTTTAAGATCAGTTTATGAAGTGAAAGCAGAGTCTGTCCTGACAGTATGTGCCCGCTGCCAACCTTGCGCCGCGCAGCGTGTAAAGCAGCAGCAGAGACGCTTCCTACCTGCTTCCCAGGCACGCCCGCCACAGCACAGTGTGCACCCTCTGAGCTTTTATTTTAATACATACGTATACCTTTGCTTTAAAAAAAAAAAAGGGAATCATATTTGTGGCTTTGAACTCTGCCTTCCATTAATAGAATCATGTGAAGAGCCTATAAAACCGCCAGGGTCTGTGCCCTGGTCAGAGTGAAGCTGAGATCTCAGGGCAGGGGGAGCCCGGCCTCTCGAAGCTCTGGGGTGCTCGGATTAAAGCGCAACTGGAGGGGGACCACCAGGCCGTTTATGTCTGTTTTAACAGCTGTTTACTTTTCTATCAAGTCAAACTTTATACTTTTTACTTTTCATCATTAGGTGCATTAAATGTAAAATTATAGATTATTTTACCTTCTACCTGCCAAACATATCTATGATTGGCTATTCCTTTAAGGGGGAATAAATGTCAGATATACTAAATAAATAAAAATTGGACACAATAGCATTTTTGGAACATAAAATTCAAAATTCTATTTCCTAGGAATATTTACATGGACATAGAGTATGTGACCACACGCCCTTAGGTCCACTCGTGACCTTGCCACTGTGTGTGTCAGCGTGGGTGGCCAGCAGTGACTGCAGGGCTCAGCCTGCCGGCTTAAGTGCTTGTTCCCTTGCGTGCAGCCTCAGACGCTTCCTCTCCCAGGAGCACACTCGCACACTCCTAGTTTTCACACGGAGACAGTGGCCCCCTCTTCCCAGGTGCTAGGATGCAGGCTGGTTGTTTCCAGGTCACCTGGGGAGCTTCAGGGTACAGTGGAGAAGCTTTGGCTTCATCCCCCAGGGCACTGATCTAATAAACAGGCTGGGATCTCTCTTGGAATAAATTTGGCAACCTGGCCAAAATAAGGACTTCCTCTCCTGCGCCTTCCTGATACCCCTTTGTGGGTATCGTGAGAGCAGGTAGCTTGCTCAGGACTGTCCAGCTAGTAAGCGGCAGGACTGACGAGGACGGATCCACACCTCTTCTTGGCTCTGGGACAATCTGTGTGGCACATTATTTATGGAAAACAAATTGAATTTAAGCAGTATAAATGCTCTTGATTGAAGGTGGCACTTGATAAACAGTATGTATTTTCAGCATTCTCCGCCTACCCTTCTGTCATGAAAACAAGGGCACTATGTAAGGGGGCTGTGTTTGAGCATAGCTGTGTTTTAATTCAATTTTATTGACACACCATGTCTCAGGGTTCATTTGACCCACACATTGATCTGTCAATTCCTGCTGGGTCTTCATGCAGTAATTATGTAGGATTGAGGGGTTTTTGTTTGTTGTTTATAGTTTTCTTAAACTATAATTGCATCTTTTTGATGGCTAAGTTCAATGTATTTGCATCAGTTTCAGTATTTATATGCCTTTATATCTTCTAGTGTATGCTTTTTTCTTTTTTCTTTTTTCTTTTTTTTTGAGACAGGGTCTCGCTTTGTAGTTCAGGCTGGCCCTCAGCTCACTGTGTAGCCCAGGCAAGCCTGGAACTCAGCAATCCTCCTGTCTCTGCCTCCCAAGTGCTGGGATGACAGGTGTGAGCTACCGTGCCTGGCACTGTGGTATGTGGTATTGATGGCTGGTGGGCGTGAGTCACCATACCCAGCATTGTATGTGGTTACCAGGATCAAACTCAGGACCTTGGGCTTGCAAGGCAGGCACCAGAAACACTGAGCTAAATCTCTGGCCCTGTATGCTTTATTTTAACCTGCTATTTCCTAATTATTTGGATACATAGCTCATTTGATATGCTAGATTCAAGACGTGTTTTGGAGAGGTCACACATAATAATGCCACTTGGCATCTAGTTTCTTCATATTATATATCTTAAAGTCTTTCCTCTACCCATGACCACAGAGTTGAAAGTTTAGCTTGCTTTGCTAAATCTGTACATATAACCTAGAAAAATATTTTAAAACATGATTCATAGTTTTTATTACTTACTTGGATTATTAAGAAATATACTGTGTATGAGATAGAGAAGACCCTGATACAGAAATCTTAAAGGTCGAAAGTATAGATATTTTATTTTGGAATTTCTTTTCAAAGTGAGCCACATAGGTTACATATCCTGGACACATGTTATCACCAGCATGTATTAAGTATCTTTCATGAAGTCAGTGCTGTGAGAGATTGATTAAAAGAAGAATTTTTAATATTTATGAATTAGTATCTGCTTATTGACATGAATGACAAATTGCATAAAGATTTTGTTTACATTTTTCCATTGTGAAACATCTTACTAGAGATTAACAGTGTATCTTTGCATATAGTGATACAATGTTCATGAGTACAAAATGTAGTAATATCAGTCTGTCTTCTAATTGATTAGGCAAATAAACTGATCAAGGAGGAGCTTCAAAGTCAAGTGGAATTGCTAAATTCTTTTGAGAAAAAGTACAGTGATCCTGGTCCTGTGTATGACTGCCTAGTATGGCATGATGGTGAAGCCTGGAGGTACAGTTTAAGTACTTTATGGATCTTCTTCATTTCAAATGATTTTGCCAACTCTAAAACACACTAAACTTTCAGAGCTGGGCTGAGTTCTTTATCACTCACTGGAACTATCTGAAAGCCAGCTCAGCTTTTAGTAGTTTTGGACAAGGCTTTCAACTTCTGGATCTCTCTTTGTAAGTTCAACTCGAACTCACAGCAGTCCTCCTGCCTCTGCCTCCCAAGTGCTGGGATTATAGGCTTGAGCCACCATGCCTGGCACTGTGGTATGTGGTATCGGGGATTAAACTCTGGACCTTGTACTTGCCAGGCAGATGCCAGAGCCTCTGAGCTAAATCCGCAGCCCAGCCTTTCAACTTCTTAGTAGTTAATATTGTATTCTTTACAGTAAACGTGACCTATACTTACCTTAGAGAGTATTGAAACAAACACTGGTTATTTCATTAATCAATAGAAGCAGATTGAGCGCTGGTATAGGTGACAGTATTCCAAATTAAAGCTGGATGGTGGGAAAGCAACTGTAAGAAAACTTTTACACTGCATTTAATATGTTTTTTTTTTGTTTTGTTTTTTTTTTTTTTTGGAGACTGGGTCTCGCTTTGTAGTTCAGGCTGGCCCTGAGCTCACTATGGTGCCCAGGCAAGCGGCCGTGAACTCAGCAATCCTCCTGTCTCTGCCTCCCGAGTGCTGGGATTACAGGCGTGAGCCGCCACATCCGGCATTGTGGTATGCGGTGTTGATTGTTGGTGGGCGTGTCTCCACACCCAGCATTCTATGTGGTTACCGGGGATCGAACTCAGGTGCTTGCGCTTGCGAGGCAGGCTCCGGAACCACTGAGCTAACCCTCCGGCCCCTAATATAAATTTTTTAAGTATGAAGGGGATTAGGTGAAGGTATTTTAAATGCAGACGTGTCACTAAGTGGACAAGGCCATGTAACACAGAGAGCTTGAGCTGTAGCCTGGTCTGCAGCCTTGAACTCATTATGCAGAACTTGGTGGGGCTGTTCCCTGGCTTGTGGTTTCGGACGACGAAGGACTGAAATGTTTGAGAACATTAAATCCAGTGTTTCTAGACACAGTAAGCACTCAGCAAATGTGACTGTTCCGTACCCAGGGGATCATTGTAGGCAATTTTATTTTAATCCATGAAAGATGTAGCAAGATTATGCTTTTGGATGCTATGAGAAATGATTCAACATATATATATATATATATATATATATATATATATATATATATATATATGTTTTTTTTTGTTGTTGTTGTTTTTTTTTTTTTGTGTAACACAGTATATCCTGTAGAACTTTGACCTAAGATCCAAAATTTTTTGAAGAGAATCTTAAAAATCCAAAAATGTTTAAGGCAAATATAGGTGCCGTCTGTAGATGTTCTCTTTTTATTGCAAAAATGTCAGCATTTCTGAGGGCAAGTAGTGATGTATTGTTCAAGTCCATTGGTTCTTGTTTTTATAAAGCATGCAAATGTCATCTGCCTCGCCTGTCCCAATTCTGATTGTTCAGCCTCCTCTCAACACTTAGCAGGTGACCGAAGAGTTTTCTGCTTTTTGAATATTTGTCAGGATACATAGTGTCAAACTGACTGTCACTCAAAAGGAGCGAAAACTGTGTGAAACAGTATTTACAGAAGATAGCATAAAGAAGAGACTATTGTTTTCATGCAGTGGATTTTTTTGAGATTCTGAAAGCAGAGAATTCACTCCACAGAAAATTAGCAACAAAATGCCTGGAAAATGTCAAGGAATGTATCAAACCTGGGCCTCTCCTCACTCTGATACATGTCCTCTCCCTGCTGACTTCACTGCTGGAATCTTTTCCTCCCCATTCTAATAGTTGAATTAAGCCAGCTTGATCTTCAGAAAGTTAATAACCTTGCAACATGTTCATGCTGTACTTACCCTCTGTTGGGTACTCCATGGCGTCAGTGATGATTTATATTTTGCTGGAGTGCTTAGATTGGTGGGTCTGTTCCTATTGATGGTGCTGATAAGAAACTGACCTATGAAATGCGTCACAGTGTGCTGTGAGGCTGTTGTTGCAGATGTTGATTTATTCTGCACTTGGCAAATCTTTAGTGGTCTCTTTGCACTGGGTGGACTGTGTAGAGGCTCTTTCATGAATTTGGGTTCTGTGAAAGCGTAAATTTGGTGCACAGAACCCATCTAAGGAGCACTCAGAAAGAATCGCAGAAGTAACATGTTAAAACATGAATGTTGCCGGGCCTGGTGGCTCACGCCTGTCATCCCAGCACTCGGGAGGCAGAGGCAGGAGGTTTTATAGTTCGAGGCTTGCCTGGGCTACATAGTGAGCTCAAGGCCAGCCTGAACTACAAAGCGAGACCCTGTCTAAAAAAAAAAATACACCATGAATGATAACACAGTTAACCAAGAAGAGAGGATAGTAAAGGGCCTCAAAGTGGAGAGGAGAGATGAGAGGTCATTAAAGGACGCTCAGGGTGGCCACTGAGTGTTCTGTGGAAGGAGAGACAGTATAGGAGCTAGGTAGATGTTTGATAGGGAGGGCCCTTGTTGGGGAAATTCCACCTCGTACTTAAAGCACCATTCCTGCAAGCTGTCCCTCCTGAGCGCCATCACTGCCTGGAACAGGAACCTGGTCCCGTGTTTGCTGCACTGATGGGGACGCGTCTTTGTCGCCTGGGCAGCACCACCTTCCACTCACAGGAGGAAAGCCTCCCGTGGCTCACGGCTGCCTCTGCGGCCAGCTGGCTGCAGGGCAGAATGCGCGCTGCGGGGCATGGTGAAGGGAGGCTGCCGGTGCCACCGCAGCAAGGAAGCAGGAGAAGAAGACCTTTCCAAGTCTCGGCCGGCCCGGGGCCTCCACCGGCCCAGCTCGGAGTGCCGCTACCGCGTGCCACATGGAGGCTTTGGGGGCAGCTCGAGCCGTGACAAGAAGGGAGGAGATAACTGAGGAGCTGTATCACATGATCTGTAGAAAAGTAAGAAAATGGATAAATTTTGATACCCGCATTTTCTTCTCAATGAACAGAGCCTGCATTGATTCAAACGAGGACGGGGACTTGAGCAAGTCTCCTGTCTTAAGAAACTACAAGGAAGCCCAAGAGTATGGCTCTTTCGGCACAGCTGAGATGTTGAACTACTCTGTTAATATTTATGATGACGGGAACCTGCTCTCCATCGTGACCAGTGGAGGTATTCTGTTTCAGATGTGCTAATGAAAATAAATAATTCACTCCTGCATTCTGCGTAATTTCAAAAAAATTACCAACTTTCAGCATACTCATTTATAAAAACATGGATTTCTAAAAATCGTGTGTTCGTCATACTGTAGAATATTATATAGCAACAATTAATCTGTACATTTCAAAATATCTAAGTTGTAATGAAAAACACTCAGAACATTTATGTGAAGTTCACAGTATACCTAGTGTGTTGTATGGAGAAAATATAAAATCAGAAAGAGGCCCAGGGATATAGCTCCATGTTTGCACGCCTGCCTGGCAAACACAAGGTCCTGAGTTCCATTCCCGGTACCACAGAAAATAAATAAAATCTGAAGGATCACACAGTGGCCTGAGGGGCCGGGGAGGCCAGAGGGCACCTGCAGGTCTCCCGCGTCAGCAGGCACCGCCCAGTGTGCACACCAGCCCCGCCCCGAGACTGCTGCCCACGTCCCAGGCGGCCAATGATAGGGTTGCTGGGCGTTGCCTAGACATGCGCAGGAGAGGGCTCAGCAGTGCTGGGGCCGGCCCACTGCTCCCTCTCCTGCTCTGACTAAATCTGTTGCTCTCCCGTTGCTTTTGTTATCAGAAGGGCGCCCCAGCTTGTCCACCTTTCGCTGCCACCTGACATTTAGATCGTTTCCACTCTGTGTACAACTGTGTTAGTCACTTTACTCATCGCTGGAACAAGATACCCAAACCCTGCGTTGCAAAGGAGCGGTGGATGTGGGCTCACATTCCAGCCGGAGCTGGCCGGCTCCGGGCAGGACCGCGGGGCAACGGGAGGGGCAGCAGGGGGCATGCGGCTTGGGGTCCCCCCATCCTCTGCAGGGACCCCACTCGCGCAGGTCATCCAGCACAGGAGGCTTTCGGGGGATGAGGTGCTAACAGGGTTTTGTTTATGGGGGGCAAATAGATATGTAATGTTTTAGACGTTCCAAGCACTTTTCCTCTGGTGCTGTCCACGGCAGGGCGAGGACGCCAGCAGCTGCACGGCGCCAGTACGTGGCCGGTCACTCTTGTTTATTTGTTTACTGTAAGCACTGGCTGCTAGTGCTGAGGTATTTAGGGAGGGAGTACGTTAAAATTTTGCTTTCCTGTTTTTTTGGAAAAAATAAGAAAAGCACATTTGGCAGCAGTGAGGGTGTATTTTCTTGCATGACCACAGTTGGCTGGAGCAGAGGATGCTCAGCACTATGGCAGAGAATTGAAGGCACTGAAGGGTCAGTGTGCTGCCTCTCAGAGGCCCCACTGTGTGTCGCCTGTGCTGTGCTCAGGCTGCCACCAGGGCTCGTGGATCGTTGCTATGTGGTGTTTTTCTGTAGTAGCATGCTGTTTCTCTGCTCTCCTTTTAGAAACTTCAGAATGTTTTTAAAAGCCTAGATTTTTGGTTTTGTTTTACTTCACTGATACACATTTCATAGAGAAGGTGAGAATTTTTAAGAGTCCTTTACAGCACAAGGCTCATGGCCATCAGCCCCTTCAAGACCGCCCTCCCCGCGGACGCATTCGCTCATCGCTCTTGCCACTTTCTGACACCTCCCTGGAAGTCCTCTTTCTTGAGTGTCTTTGGAGTCGAACCCGTGGCCCCAAACTACCCCCCTGAACTACACCTCCAGCCCTTCTTTATTTTTGAGGCAGGCACCGTTTCCCAGGCGGGGCTCCAACGGGCCGTCCTCTTGCCTCGGCTGTGCCGAGTGCTGGTATCACGTGGGCTGCCCGCGTGACACCGAGAGTGTCTTTGGTTGTGCTGCTGTGGCCGCGGTGCCTCAGTCAGTGGAAAACATTCACCTTTCATGGCTACCGTGCGTGACCCAGAGGAAGAGCAGACATCAGAGGGCATGACTGCTGATTACTTCCTGCTTCTGCCATAGCTTCCTGCTGCCCTGTCATGGCCACGTGGTTCGTGTCACATGATATTGGTCTTATAGATCAGAAATGTGATAATTTCACATGTTTCAGCCTGTTCCCATTGATACAAATAGAATTAACCAAGTGTAAAGTTTTTCCTGTGGGTTCTTACACATGTTTTTGTGAGCATCATAAAATGTGTGGAAGCTATTCATACTTCCTGCTGCATAAATGCAGTTCCGTGACGTGGCATAGAATATATCCAGACTGAAGAATACATAGTTCGCGTAACAGACGGTGTTTAGGTTTTCAAACTGTACAAGGAAGGCTGCGATGAGCATTTTTGTGGCTGTCTCATGTACAGGCCATGTGCAAGCGTTCCTCTTGCGTGTGTAGCTAAAGGCAGATGGGGGGTCCTTGTGCTGCCTCTGACTTGTGCTCCCGCTCCCCTGCGCGTGTGGCACGCACCTGCCGTGGGCTGCTGTGAGCCTTACAGAGCAGCGCTCCTGACATGGGGTAGAGGCCAGTCCCCGTGACTGCACTGTGCAGTTCTTGGGTGATTCGTAAGCTGAAAGCTCATGATCCGCCCCTTTGCTATCTGCACGTCATCTCTTATGAAATGCTTTCGAGCTGTTTTACCCACTGTGGGGCAAGAAGTCTCTCGCAGGCCTTTATTTGAAAGATCATATATTGTGGATAGAAGCTCTGTCATTTGTATACTTTGAAAAAAACTATCTCCTTCAAGACTTCCATTGTTGTGTCAATGTAGAATAAAATGCAGGTTAGAAGAATTGTGTATAATTTTAACAAGTTTTATTGTGAACTGTGGCAACGATGTTAAAATAAATATCATTAGGCATATAGATTAGGGCATATTTTTATTTATTCTTATCATGATAAGTAAAACACGAATGGAAAGTGATGGTAAAAAGCTCCTAATAAGAATATCGCGTAACGTCCCCCTTGTCCCCCAGGCGCTCACGGCACCCACGTAGCCAGCATCGCAGCCGGGCACTTCCCAGAGGAGCCCGAGCGGAACGGAGTAGCGCCTGGCGCTCAGATTCTTTCCATCAAGATCGGCGACACGAGGCTCAGCACGATGGAAACAGGCACAGGCCTCATAAGAGCTGTGAGGACCGAGGGCCGTTGGTTACAGGGACTCCCGAGCGTGGGTGTGTGGGTCGCTGCGGCACTCCTGGCTTACCAGGAGTACGCGGAGCTGTGCGTGGTGTACAGGACTTGGTTTTAGAGGACAAAAATGCTTATTTTATTTAAAAATTACTTTTATTGAAATGTTTAGTGAGAGCTGGGGATTTAACTGTTATTCTGGCACCTGCCTTGCAAGCACAAAGTCCTGAGTTTGATCCCCAGTACAAACAATAACAGCAACAAAATGTTTAGCCAAAAATATTTTCACTTAATTTTTTTTTTTTTTTTTTTTTTTTTTTTTTTTTTTTTTTTTTTTTTTTTTTTTTTTTTTTTTTTTTTTTTTTTTTTTTTTTTTTTTTTTTTTTTTTTTTTTTTTTTTTTTGCTTTTTGGAAACAGGGTCTCGCTTTGTAGTTCAGGCTGGCCCTGAGCTCACTATGGTGCCCAGGTAAGCCGCCGCGAACTCAGCAATCCTCCTGTCTCTGCCTCCCGAGTGCTGGGATGACAGGCGTGAGCCACCACGTCCGGCATTTTCCCTTAAATTTTTATAGAAAATACTTTTACTCATCATTTTTAGTAAATTCTCTAGCAAGAAATCTACAAATACTTAATGACAACCAGCCGTTCCATCAACCAAAATGGAATTTAAAACCTTAACTAATGCTCCACACTTCATTTTAACATATAACTTTGGTACTTTTAACACCCAGTAGGGACCATTCTGTTGTCTATACTTTTATGCTAATCCAACTCTGTTCTAAAAATTCTAGTAGTACTTTTTTTTTTTTTTTTTTGGCAGTACCGAGGATTGAACTTGGGCCCTTGTGCGTCCAAGGTTGGCGTTGTAGCACTTGAGCTAAATCCCCAGCCCTACTAGTTGTATTTTTCATTGGCAGTACTAAACTGTCTTCACCTACCTTTTATTTTCTAATTCCATATGCTTAAAAGTAATTTATAAATTAGGACACAATTATAATGCTGGGCATGGTGGCTCACACCTGTCATCCCAGCACTCGGGAGGCAGAGACAGGAGGATTGCTGAGTTCGCGGCGGCTTGCCTGGGCACCATAGTGAGCTCAGGGCCAGCCTGAACTACAAAGCAAGACCCTGTCTCCAAAAAGCAAAAAAAAAAAAAAAAAAAAAATTAGGACACAATTGCCAGGAAACTATATGCCTTATACACCCTTGTTTTACTAGCAAGTCTGTTCCTGTGAATTTCTGCCTAAACCCTATTCTGAATCTTTTTAACAGATGATAGAAGTTATAAATCATAAGTGTGATCTCGTCAACTATAGCTATGGGGAAGCAACTCACTGGCCAAATTCTGGGTGAGTATCCTGACAGTGCTGAGCCTAGACCCTTGCCCGGTGAAGCATTAACTACTTTAATTTTTTTTTTTTTTTTAAGGCAGGATCTCGCTTTGCAGTTCAGGCTGGCCCTGAGCTCACTATGTAGCCCAGGCAAGCCTTGAATTCAGCAATCCTCCTGTCTCTGCCTCCCAAGTGCTGGGATGACAAGCGTGAGCCAACACTCCTGGCAGCATTAACTACTTTAAATGGCTGATGGAGCATCACAGTGGGAAACAGCAGACCCCTGGTTGTGTGCCTGGCACCCCCGCCCTCAGCCCTGGCCACCAGTGTCTGCTCCGAACCCAGTGGTGTGGCCTTGAGCCAGCCGTTTCCCTTCACAGTAACAACTTGAAATTATTACATTTCAGATATTAATGTCTGACGGCCTGTCCCCTCCTCACACCACCAGGCCATTAAAATTCACCAGCCATCGCTTCAGAAGCAGGGCAGGGAGGTGCTGACAAGACGGAAGTGTTAGCTGCCCTGACGGCACAGCCTCTGGCCCAGCGCTCCGCCGCACTCCATGGGGAGATTGCGAGTTTAAGTGCTTCAGGGACCTAACAAGACCCTGATTTAAAATAAAAAATAAATAGGGCCGGAGGGTTAGCTCAGTGGTTCCGGCACCTGCCTCGCAAGCGTAAGGACCTGAGTTCGATCCCCGGTTACCACATATAATGCTGGGCATGGTGGCTCACGCCTGTAATCCCAGCACTCGGGAGGCAGAGACAGGAGGATTGCTGAGTTCAAAGCTTGCCTGGGCACCATAGTGAGCTCAGGGCCAGCCTGAACTACAAAGCGAGACCCTGTCTCCAAAAAAGCAAAAAAAAATAAAATAAAAAATAAATAAAAGGCCTAGGGATGTAGCTCAGTGCAAAATTCCTCCCCAGTACCATTAAAAAAGAAAAAAAGAAAAGATGGAAATTTGACCAAGCAAAGCCCTGTCATTTGCTGCTACCAGATTGAATTTTCTCTAATAACTGGTACGGAGTTTCTCGAGGACGTTACGTTGGGGCCCTTGTAACGTGCACCCAGTTGTTGTTCAGCCATTTCTTTCTGTAATGCAGGCTGGTTCCTTCTCCTTTGGCCTTGCCTTTTCACCTGTGTATTTCCTGTTCTCTGACATTTGTCCTTTGCAAGTCACCTTTCCTTTGCTCACGTACTCGCCCTCAGGACTGTGGGGGACATTTGGCCTTGGGCTTTTTGTGCTCACTCCCTTTGCGTCCTCACAGTCTAACTCCATCTCCTCTCACTAAAGTCACACAGAGTCCGCCACTCGGCCGTCTGCAGCCGCTTTCTCTTGACAGCCTGGCTTTCTCTAGTGCCTTGTGCCCCTTTATCTCGGCCACCAGAGATGCCCGTCCCTGCCAGTAATTTAGAACGTTGTAGTACTTTTGCACCGAGCACTTGCCATGTATTTAATGTGGCCTCGTGACTCCTGCGGACGGCGAACCCAGGTAGAAGGCACCGCCTGGAGCGGCTCCGCGGTGTCCCCCGGAAAGGAGCCTGGGGAGCGACTGCACCCTGAGAGTGGAGAGAGCGCTGAGTTAGTGCTTGGGGTGCCGCGTCCTAAGTGTGTCTGCTGCTGCAGCTCTGCGGCTTGGAACCTGTATAGCGATTTGTTTCTATATAAATAAAAGCAGGAAAAGTTTATTTCTTCACAGGAATTCTGTTTTTCAGGAGAATCTGTGAAGTAATTAATGAAGCCGTATGGAAGCATAATATCATTTATGTTTCGAGTGCTGGAAACAACGGTCCGTGCCTCTCTACAGTGGGTTGTCCAGGTGGAACTACATCAAGTGTGATTGGTTAGTGTCCTGTTTCAGAAATACGTTTGTTTAAAAAGAAGGAAACCAAAAAAGAACATGTTAACTGAATCATTCGGTGAATACAAAGTCTAGTGAGAGAACCACGTTGTGTACAATATACTGTAATTTAAAGAAGACCGGAATGAGTGTTCTCATGGAAGTACAGATGCACACTTCTTGCTAGAGTGTTATATAGCCCGTGCCAGAGTCCTGGGACCTAGTTATTTTTATCTTTTGTCCGTACGAGAGACAGAACTATTATACATATTAGCAGTTTACCCACATGAGCAGTGGGCTTCCTTGGGAGAATTGGGACCCATTGCGTACCTTTGGCTCCTTTGGTTAATGGCAGATGTGCCCTACAGGTGTTGGTGCTTACGTCTCTCCTGATATGATGGTTGCTGAGTATTCGCTGAGAGAGAAATTACCTGCAAACCAGTACACCTGGTCATCTCGAGGCCCAAGGTAGGTGCGTGAGGCACGCTGGCAGCATCTGTATACTTACTGGACTAGTTTGTGTGGTTCCGAGGGACAGAGTTTTCCTTGCTTTAAATAACATTGCTACTTGAACTTTGGTGAGACAAAGGCCTCAGCTGTATGAAAGCACTGGAGGTGCACCCTGCATCTCTAGGACACTCCGTTCCGTGAAAGTGGAACCTGTTTTGACCATTTTATGTGCAATCCCTAAGTGAGGAAGTTGGGACTGACCAGTCACGCTCGTCTGTTTGGGTCCTGACAGCCTCTGGTCTGTATTTGTCTGATCCAGGAAGTAGTTGTCTTTCTCAGGGTTTAGTCCTGATTTCACACGTCCCCTGTCCTGATGCCAGGGCCTACCAGCGCCCTCTGGGAAATGGCACCAATTTTAATTCATCACCGTTCCGCACGCACTGCAGCACGGCAGGGGGAGGCTGGACAGCACAGTCTGCGCTCTGGCCAAGGAGGAGCGGTCCAGGGAGGTGCCGGAGGGAACACAGTGGCGTGTCCTTGAGGGATTGCTAGGGCGTGAGAGAGGGGGAGTTCTGTGTGGCGACTGCAGCAAGAGCCCAGAGATAAGAAGGTTTTAGTGTATGACTGATTTGTTAAACTAATCTGGTGGCCTTGAGGGAAATAAGTCATTAGGTGTGTTTGAAGTGTCCAATAGACAGAAGCAACATTGGAAGATGAGAAAATTGCTCAGTAGAGCAAATGTGATAATAGTAAATCCTCTGAATTTTATAGATCTTCTAGTCTTCTCAGTAATTTCCTTTTTAAAAGGTAAACTCATTTCAGAATCTTATTATAAACTGCTGGTTAGTTTTGAAAGCAGTCAGGCTGCGATCTCCCTGTGGATCAGGAAACTGTCCTGTGCCATCGGGTGAGCTGCCCTCCGCCCAAGCAAGGGCCCTGAGGGGAAGTGAGTAGGAGTCGGAAACGAAAGTGAGAAGAGGTGTGTGTGGTTTATGTTCAGTTCATAACAATATTAAATTATTAAATTTGCTACTTTTTAAATTGATTTTCAAGTTTTAAGTTTTGTGGTATAGTCCATACAAAAACAAATGACTCGAGGGTGTTTAAGCCAGCCTCTTCCGGTCACGTGCGGTTATTACTTCAGGAGCTGGGAGGGTCGCTCCAGGTAGTACAAGCTGAGCACACACGAGCCTTTGGCTTTAGCTCCAGTAACAAAAACTAGACAAAAAGTGCACGAAGAATTAACTTACACAAATGCCTAGGGTTCCTGAACGATAAGGCAAGTTTATGTTAAACATATTCCTTAACAAACCAATTGCAATTTATGAGGAAAACTTGTTAAACCATACTACTTCGCAAACCATTTGCTCTAAGAATTTATGTCACGTTTATTAATATACATGAGAGAGCTGCAGATACTTGGTCCAGTTATCAGATTCAACTATTAGAGTATAAAATATAGAAGAAAATAATGGTTATTGAATGAAATAGATTTCATAGTGCTTTTTGAAAACTTATCTGTCCATAAGCATTGAACATCAGACATACAGCATCTACTTAATTTTCTGGTGTTTCTGTTAAAGGCAGATTATCACATACTATCTACATAAGAAGACTTTGAATATTTAGTATATGTGCTTGTTTTAAAAGAAAATATCACTAATTTTTTTTAAATTTTAAGAAAACACTGACATTTCATTAAACTCATGTGTAGAGTACTGATTTAAAGACTTAAGAATTCCTTATGATTATTAGGTAGTGGACGTGCTAGTGGTAAATCAATAAAGGGCAGTAGAAAGTAATTAGAATTCATGGCTCTTTATTTTTTTCCAGTTGTAAAATACCTAGTGCTCTTTTTGAACATTAGTAGATAATATACATAGTACAAGCAAGAAACTAAAAATCATTCCAAGTCTTGATATGTTCATTGCTTTCAGTTCTCCTTAAAAATGTGAAATCAAATTGCCCTTGTACTTCTACCTGAGAATAAAAACAGCTCGCCCAGTGGAGGGGAGTGCTGTAGAGGAAGAGTGCAGCCAGCAGTCCTTCTGGGGAAGCTGGCACTATGATGCCATTCTTGTCAGTGTGATTTCTCTCCTTGGGACAGAGCACAGAACATGTGTGAAGTGACAGCATGGCCACAAATGCCATTAGACTTTTGTTGCCAGAACCCTTACCCATGCAGTCTTGTTAAATTTAAACCGTGCGGACGGGCAGCCCTGTCTCGTGGGGTCCGGGATGGAGGTGTGCTGTCATGGGAAAGGTGCCCTGGATTTGGAAGACTTGGTGCAAAAAAGAATGTGAATGAGCCCGTTGTTTTATGACAGTTACGGCTTGTAAATATTTTGCATGCGACCTATTAAGTACAACACAGTTTTACAATGAACTTGTCGGGCTGGAGATTGAGCTCAGTGGTTCTGGTGCCTGCCTAGCAAGTGCAAGGTCCCTGGTTCGATCCCCAGTAACCATATGCAACAGCACCGGGTGTGGTGACTCACACCCACCAGCAATCAGTACCACATACCACAAATGCCCGGCTGGTGGCTCATGCCTGTCATTCCAGCACTCGGGAGGCGGAGGCAGGAGGATTGCTGAGTTCGAGGCTTGCCTGCTCTACATAGTGAGCTCAGGACCAGCCTGAATTACAATACAAAGTGAGACCCTGTCTCAAAAAAAAATTTTTTTTTAATTAACAAATATAAAATAAAATAAATAAAATGAACTTGTCTCTTTTCAGGCTTTTTAAATGTAGGTCTTAAATAATTTTAAGTTACAAATTTGACCCACATTGTGTTTCTGTTGTACATTGCTATATTTTAGACTGTAAACATTCACCAAGGGCTCTGCGCCCTAGTTTTTCGGTCAGCGTGCTGACACCTGACATGTCACGTGGACACCCTGACACACACAGCAAACCCCCCACCCCCCACTTACAAGAAAAGAATAAATGTCTGCCGGTGGGGAGCAGCTGTGCTGGGCATTTTTTGCCATTGACTTTTACAGTAGTACCTTTGTCGCCACTTGGGAAGACTCCTTGTAATCTGGAGTATTGGAAGGTGGTGGATTTGACTAGTGGGCGTTTGAGGAAAGCCCACTACAGATTTCACCAGGCAGATTGTGATGGCTTTTCGTTAGTGCCGATGGGGCCCTTGGCGTGAGCATCAGTGCGCCGGGAGGAGCCATTGCTTCCGTCCCCAACTGGACGCTGAGGGGGACGCAGCTCATGAACGGGACGTCTATGTCTTCCCCCAACGCGTGTGGAGGCATCGCCCTCGTACTTTCAGGTAAGGTCCCCGTGTACCGCTCTCTCCCGCTGTGCTTATTTTCCAGTTCTGGTGGGGAGAGAACATGTGGTGGGATTGGTAATGTCTTAGGCACAGAGTACAGTTTAAGTTAGAGAATGATTTTTGTGATGATGATAATTGGAATGTGTATTCGTTCAGCAAATGCACTTACTGGCTGTTGATGACTGTCAAGTAGTATTTTAATTCTGGGGCTAAATTAGTGGTGAAAACAACAAAAATACCTTGTCCATCTGGGGTGGTATGGCTTTATTCAGGGAGAAAGGCTTTCAACAAAATGTTTATATTACATGTTAGAAGCCTCCAGCATGGCGTAAGCGGAAGTAGAAAGCTAGGAACTGGGAGGTGGCGCCCAGCTCGGAGCCGTTCTACTCAAGACTTCCTGCCCGCAGCCCCGTCTTCACCCCTTTTCTGACAGCTATCACTGCCTCTTCTGCCCACAGTGTCTCTCCAGCGTGGGCCCATCCACACTGGTGCCGCAGAGCTACCCACAAGCTAGCAGCCATGTGCCACTTACTTGAAAGCCCCTGTCAGTGTGGTGCCCGCGGGCAGGGTTGGCCTGGTCTCCGAGGACGAGTCCCCGCGGGGGGCTGTCCTGTCGTCCCCAGGCCAGCTCCACCTCACCGAGTGTTTCAAGGTCTCGTGCGCCGCTCTCACTAGACACGCTGCTCTCTCTCCCTATAAGTCCTGTCTGCTTCATGGTTGGTTGAGGTTTTTAATTTTATTTCTTTTTACATTGGAAATCCTCGTGCATTCTGTAAGACTTGGCGCATCTGCCAGTGCCTCTCATGGCGCTTTGTCCTTTTTGGGTTCTCGTAGACAAACTGGTCCCCTTCCCTGTTCTGTCCTTGTGACATGATACTGTTTCTGTGTCCATGTCGCTTCCTTGCTCTGTGTCCTCAGTGTCGATGCCACGCGTCCTGCAGAGGACAGCAGTGTCACAGTAGCCGTCTTTCCCCGGCAACAGGGATACAGAGCCGACAGACTGGCGGCTTCTGTACCTTGTCACAGTCCTGACTTGTCTCCGCTGGAATCAGCTGGGGGACTTGCAGTAAGGACCCGTCTCCGAGGTCCAGGCCTCACAGATTCTAGTTCTCACTTACTTGATTGTTTGTTTAGATATTTCTGGCTAAGTTGACTGGTGTTTACAACTCATCACTAGATTGAAAATTGCCGCCAGAAACTACAATCTTGGACCAGTGTAATGTTGTCGAGAAAATGTTATTCAGATGCCTCCAGGTGTTGCTTCGTGTGTTTGTCACTCACCGCAGCTCACTCTAATGCCCCTGAAGAACGTGTGTGATCTTTTCTATTGAATCACTGTTGCGGCAGAAGAGTTGTAAAGCCAAGTGGTTACATGTCATGTTGGAGAGAGAAAAAGAGGTTTCAAGTGGCGACTCTCTGACACTTCTGCTTTTGTTTGTTAATTTAGGTCTGAAAGCTAATAATGTTGACTACACGGTTCATTCCGTCAGAAGAGCTCTGGAAAACACTGCAGTGAAGGCTGAGAATATAGAAGTATTTGCCCAAGGACATGGTATTATCCAGGTATTGTCAGTGTGGAAGACTGGTTGTGAGGCATCCTTGGGGCCCGATAACAGTACTGCAGCCTCCTCAATCTCTGTGAACTGTAGGTTGTATGGCTATGGGACTGTAAGCAAAAAGGCTAGTTCAGACCAATCTGTGCTAATATGCAGAAACACGAAGGGCATATAAAGGTTGGACATTCAAAGGAGAAACCTAAAACTCCTCAGTCATGATGACTTGTGCAGCAGGCTCTGCTCTGGGTCACGTGACCCAACAGCGCAAAGAGGGCAGAGGGAGACGGTCTCCCAGAGATGGTTAGACTAGTGTTTTGAGTAAAAGGGTAGAATTGCTGTCTTAGCTGGGTTGGTGAACAGTTTAGAGAACTGTATATAGAAACGAACTTTTGCTTATACTTTGATATAATTCAAAGGTTGGTTGGTAATTTGCAATAAAGTATTCTCTTGACTCAACCATTTATGTTGTATTCCTTACGTTTTTACTCAGGTCGATAAAGCCTATGACTACCTCGTTCAGAACACATCATTTGCTAATAGATTAGGTTTTACAGTTACTGTTGGAAATAACCGTGGCATCTACCTCCGAGACCCAGTTCAGGTGGCTGCACCTTCAGACCACGGTGTTGGCATTGAGCCTGCGTTTCCAGAGAACACCGGTGAGCAGGAGGCTGGCGAGCAGCGAGCATGTGCACGTGTGTGTGTGTGTGTGCATGAGCGGCGCGGAGTGCGCGAGTGTGAACGTTTGGCTCATGTTCTGAGGTCATAACTGATTGGTTTAAAACTGACAGACTTCGGCAGCCAGGGACTTAGCCCAAGTGGTACTTGCCTACCTCAGAAGCACAAGGACCTGAGTTTGATCTCCTATACTGCCAAAAATAAAAATCCACAAAAAACTGCTAGACTCACCGGGCGTGGTGGCTCACGCCTGTCATCCCAGCACTCGGGAGGCAGAGACAGGAGGATTGCTGAGTTCAAGGCTTGCCTGGGCTACAGAGTGAGCTCAGGACCAGCCTGAACTACAAATCGAGACCCAGTCTCAAAAAAAAAAAAAAAAAAACTGCTAGACTCAAAAGAAAGTATCGGGGCAGTTAGGAGCCCCAGCCCATGGCGTCATTAGCATCTGTACCACAAGGACATCGGTGAGATGGACTTTTGAGTGACCCACAGTTTTATTAAATTGGTAGAAACCTGTCACATTCCTGCTCTTTCCCCATTTTGCTAATGGATCTAAGGCAGCTCTCCTAGAGACCCTTTGGGCCAGGGAGAACCGCAGCTCGGAGTCAGCCCCGTGTGCGGCTGGCCCCCGTCGGTCAGTGCTGTCACCTGCACACAGTGAAATGCCCACGGAAACCCCTGAGGTGGAGCTGGGAAGTGTGCGTGGGTCTAAGGAGTGCCCTGAGGAGACCCTGTTTTTCATCGGGCTGGGCTGGGATGTTCCTGTCTAGGCCATTTTACAGCTCCCCAACCAAGTTGCCAAAGTGTCCTGATAAGAAGATACAACTTTTTTAAATGAAAAAAAAAAAAAAGAGGAAAGTGTTAATTTTGATTTTTGGTCTTTCTAATGCCAGAAAACTCTGAAAAAATATCCCTTCAGCTTCATTTAGCTTTAACTTCAAATTCATCTTGGGTTCAGTGTCCCAGCCATTTGGAACTCATGAATCAGTGTAGACACATAAACATACGCGTGGATCCCAGAGGCCTGAGAGAAGGATTGCATTATACGGAGGTATTGCTCTCTTCCAATCTTCACTTTATTAATCTTTAAAAGTGTTTGAAAGTTAGGAGTAGATAATCCCTAAGTGTGTTTGTAGTGTATCGTTTTCTTGTAAAAGAACCGCTAGGCCTTTCCGCTTGCCAAAGTTGACACGTTGCAGGCAGTCAGATGCGGAAGGGATGTCCTGTTAGAGCCTTGTGCAAAGGAGGCAGTGGAGGGCACAGCACAGTGAGACTCCCCAAAGCCCATCACCAAGAGCAGCCAACAGCAGCTGCGTCCACCTCTAGGAGCCAAGGGAGAAAGGGTCTGCAGACCTCGGGGGCTGTGAGGAAACCGAGAGAGGTGTGACACTTCCTGTGCCTCCCGCTGTGTGAGCTGGTCGCCGTGGCGGCTGATTCACATGTACTCGTTCTGCACTTGATGGCTCATTTTCCCATCAGTCTCAGTTAATCAGGGGTTGGGGTAAATGTATTCGTTTGAGCTTTTCCCTATTACTGTGTGACTGAATGCTTAAGTAGTCACCATATGTGTAGGACCTTTAAATTTTAAGACGAATTTAGTTTATGCTTTGTTGCTTATTTACAAGCGTGTTCATGGGTTCCTGAAACCTGCCATTCTCTTCCCAAGGTGTGTGGCTATGACATAGCATCCCCCAACGCGGGCCCTCTGTTCCGAGTTCCAATCACAGCAGTTATAGCAGCAAAGTAAGTGAAACATTTCTCACAGCTCACTGTTGCATCTGAGTTGTAAATGGCTATTTGTGGAATATTGTGGACTTTTTAAAGGATCAGAGGCCAGAACCAGGTAACTGGAGTTTAGTTCTGCTCCCAGCTAGTGTGAATTGTAGGTGTCATGTGGTCAGCCATTAAGCTAGAGCAGCTGATTGTCCCTGGTATCTGCCCCGACCTCCGCTGTGATGGCCTCGCCCTGCCCAATGGAGAGCCTCAACCTTCGCCTGGCCTGAGCCCTGGCAGTGCTTGGCAGTGCCCCCTCATGCGCTGCCACCCCCCCTCCTGCCCCATCGGTCTCAGGAGACTCCTCCTCCCTATTCTTCCAGCCAGTAGTCACCTTCTGTTTCCGGGTTCATCCCTTTCCATGTTGTCCACTCTGGAGGCAGAGAGCTCAGCTTCACTCATAATACACCCCTGTTGTGGGTCAGTACAGCTCCGAGGGTCAAGTTCAAGCCCCTTAAAAGAGCAAGCAATGGGCTAAAGATTTAGCTTGGGTTCCAGCACCTGCCTAGCTAGCGCAAGGTCCCTGGTTCAATCCCCAGTAACCACTTACAACAGTACCAGGCATGGTGACTCACGTCCACCAGCAGTCAGTACCACACACCACAATACCAGGCATGGTGGCTCACGTCTGTAATCCTAGCACTCAGGAGGCAGAGACAGGAAGATTGCTGAGATGTCCCAGGTTTCGCTGGGGTTGGTGCATAGGCACATCTGGTTCCTTTGCCTCAAGTGACCAGCTTAGCTCCAAGTCATCCTGAGGGAAGGGGTCCCCCCCGCGTCATGGCGATGCTTTACACGCCTGTGAACAAATGTTAGCCAGTGTGTGGCGACTTATTACTCAGTTTAGATGACTTGTGAGCCCTTTGGAGGCTCAGACAGTATCAGACCTGGTCCGTGCGGAGCCAGTTACATGGGGCAGACCAAACAGCACATTGCTCAGCAGGTGAGGGATGAGACTGCGGTTCTGAATACTGAAAATAAGAACTCAGAGCGTAAGGTAGTGCTAGTGATAGAAAGCGTCGCTCTACATCAGTAGTTCGTGTTGAGCTAATACCAAGAACGCAGTAGGCCTCACCCAGGAGATGCACGGATGGAGGTGAGGAGTTTGAACCTGAAGAGTGACATGTGCATGGGAAACTGGACAGTGGTTAGTTCCTCTGTCACGTACGCCCCACACACTGAGTGCGGTTCACATACACACGCATGTACATGCATGCACACGTGGCAGTGTGTGAGCTCCAGCCAGCAGCTGATCAAACCTGCTCCTTCCGTGAGCCCCCAGGACCCCTTGTGCGAGCGTGCAGGGCCCATCTGTTTCCTCCAACACGTCCTTTCTTCCCAGGGCTGAATGTCCCCGGTGGTTTTTCTCTCACTAGCTTGTGTCAAACACAGGGTCGTATTTTACTGTTGCCACATTTCCAGCTTTGAGTACACAAGTGTCTCACATGCCGTAAACACACGCTGAATGTTTGTCATGTTGACGTGAGTGACTTTAGCATATAAAGTGCGTTATTTCATTAGCTTTTACTTTCCCTTGGTTCCTTGAGAAAGCACTTTGTCCTTAGCCATTCTATAGCACGGAGCGTGTTAGAGCTACAGGAGGAGCTTAGTTCCTCTGACTCTTAGCACTAAGGTAGTGCTAGTGACGGCAAGCGTTGCCTTTGACTTCTAAGGCCTAGGAGTGAGTCTGGTAGTTGGAAAATGCCGAAGTGCTATATCTAGCTTTAACGACAGAGGGAGCTATTTATGATGTGTACATGTACCTTAAAATTATAAAGTAGATGAAGCAGAGGAATGCTTATACTCTGTTCCCCAGAGATGATCTCTGCTAGTATGTTACAAAGCGAGGATGATAGTATGTTTACTGTTTTGTAAGAGGTTTGTAACAAATAGCAGTGTTCATTTCCTATTAACTATTCTCTTGAATTTATTGAATAAAGTGTTTTTTTAGAAAAACCAGTGAACATACTAAATGTATTGTTAGTTCTGTGAGAGTGTCACACTCAGCCGTTTTCGTTAATTTTCAGAGTAAATGAGTCTTCACATTATGACCTAGCCTTCACGGATGTACATTTTAAACCTGGTCAGATTCGGAGGCATTTTGTGGAGGTTCCTGAGGGCGCGACGTGGGCTGGTGAGTAACGTTGTCTCGACGTTCTCCCACGTGTTCGAGCTCTGTGATGACGGTGTCACGTAATATGAACCCAGCCCAGATTCGTAACCAACACTGCCGAATACTTGGAGGCTTTGGGCTCTGCGTTAGGGGCTTTACACCGGCTCTGTTGTGAGTCCCGTCGGAGCCCTGCGTGCTAGATGAGCGCTGTTACGGAAGGTGACCTGTGTTGCACCCAGGAGTGCGTGTAGGAACATTTTGTGTGAGTTTGTTAAAAATGAGGTAAATCACATGTGTGAGCCGTGGCTTGGCAGGGCCGTGTGTCTTTAGTTTCCAGGCTGCCTCCTGATCGTCTGTCTGCAGGAGATCCACATGTCTGGCCCTCGCGGCCACAGGGAGTGCGAGGCTCTTCCAGGCTGCAAGCGCGTGTGCCGCGGGTGGAGCCCACCCCCGTCCATCCGGGTTAGGACGAGGGCGTAGCTGCTTAGCCGCCCCACAGCGGGTCTGCGGCCCTCCGCTCGGCCTCACAGGAACCTGGGCAGTGTGGTCCGGTTGGTGCTGTCTGTAAACAAACAGGAGAGAGGCCGGAAGAGGGAGAAGAGACCAGGAGAGGTTAGCAGAGGAGTGCCAGTCATGGCACTGGACAAGATCAATAAATAGAAATTTCTCCAGTTACAGCCTTACAGGAATTGCTTGGCTCTCAGAGAAACCCAGAGGAAAGGTGGGATTTAATAAAGTACCTGGGAGGGTAGTTACGTGTTCATCCAAGGACAGACGCCGTGTCCCGGTGTGACTGGGGCCGTGGTGTCCTGTTTTAATACATGTGTTTCCTCATTTCCCGGGGGGGCATCTGCTACCCTCCCGGCTTTCCTGTCGTTCTTCAACGTGGCTGCTGAGGAAGCACCCGTGTGCAGGCTTCCTTTGAACGTACCTTGTTATTCTGCATGCGTTATTCCCTCAACAAGGGGACATCAGTGTAGTCACCTGAGGAACAGTCTGAAGTCTCGCTTCCTTCCTGCTCCTTTCAGAGGTCACCGTGTGTTCATGCTCTTCTGAGGTGTCGGCCAAGTTCGTTCTTCATGCCGTGCAGCTCGTGAAGCAAAGAGCATACAGAAGTCATGAGTTCTATAAGTTTTGCTCTCTTCCAGAAAAAGGAACACTGACTGAAGCTTTTCCTGTCCTAGTAAGTTTAATTCACAGATGGAATCCAAAACTTTTCTTTGTCTTTTGGACTCAAGCCAAGTATTTGAATTTGAATTTTCACTTTATAATTTGTACCTAGAGTACGCTGGGATTGTGCATTTTGTTCATGCCAAAATAAATGAAGTAGAGACAGGTAGTCTACTTAGGGCTCTTAAAACCAACTCATGGCGGTAAAACTCATGTGTCTTTAGCTCTTGAATGATCAAGTAGGAAGTGCTATGACACTTAGTGATTTGAATCCTGGTTTCAACTGCTCCTCCTTATCCTGTAGATTATTTCCTCAGGCCAGGCTCTTCCCGGGTAACTTACCTCATTATTGCCCGATTCTTAAGAATCTGGGAGGTAATTTGCTTGACAGCTGAAGCTGTGGCTGCTCTGTCTGTAACTCCCTCGTGACGGAAGATGCCCTGCTTAGCAGTCTGGTTGGCAGTGAGCGCCAGTCCTCCCAGCACGAGCGGGTGCGCCCACTTCCTTCCTGCGCTGTGTTCTCAGTGGGTCGGATATCTTGCCCTCATCTCTCCTATCCTAGTACTTTTATTTGTGTCTTTGTATCTGTCATTGCTAGGTAATTCATCTTTTTAAACTTGCTAATGAACAATTTTCCTCTCCTGTTTATTTTTATTTCTCAACTGAGGAAAAGGATAAGTGACCATCACTACATTTTGTGTTAGTTGCCAGGCCGCTCTGGGCCCAGAATTCAAATGTGCCTTTCGAATGTGTCTTCCAAGCTGGATACCCTTTCTCTTGTCCCTCCTCGTGACTTTTCACATGGTCCAGTTTCTTATTTCATTTCTCCACTGGTATTATATGTGCTTTCAAAAGCTGTCTGATCTTCTTGATAAAAAAGGAAGATTATGCATTTAACTGTGTGTATTTGTAGGCCTCCATACGTTCATGCGAGTGTAACACCACACCTTTCATACATGAAAAAGTTTGTTTTCTGGTTACATATAAAAAAATAATTACTGTGAAATACTAATGTTTATGTTTTGAGAATTATATATTAATTTATCCATTTGTTTGTTTGTTTGTTTTGCAGGGTGGGAAAGCAATTGAATTTTGTATTGCCCGCTGGTGGGCCAGTCTCAGTGATGTCAATATTGATTATACCATTTCTTTCCACGGGATAGTGTGTACTGCTCCTCAGTTAAACATTGTGAGTTCTATGACCTTCCCATCATTTTTGGTGTCATTTATTTCTGTTAGTGGAAAATAATTTTACTGGTTAGCTTTAGCCCTCCATGAGGAATTTACCCATGGTCCCAAAAATAGTACTAGTCACTGTTCCTTGGTGTATATAAATTGGAGATACAAAGTATTATGTCGTTAAAGTTTGAGATATTAATTTATTAAATATCTTTTATAGCATGCATCAGAAGGAATCAACCGTTTTGATGTTCAGTCTTCTTTAAAATATGAAGATCTGGCTCCCTGCATAACTTTGAAGAGCTGGGTCCAAACGCTACGGTATCATTCATTATTTTAGGGGCCACAGGTGTTGAATGTGGATGGGGTAATTGCTGACACTCCTTGCCAACAGTCATTTTGCGTAATTTGTGTGAGCACTGGAAGTAAGATCCAGTCACAGTTCCGAGGCCCCCCGCGCTCTGGGAGAGGCAGCCCTGGAGCCATGCGCCCGACCCACCCGCCTGGCCAGCCCAGGGGAAGCGCAGTCGCTCCCGACAGGACGGTTCCTTGCTTGACATAAAATACATGCCTGACTTTGTTTTTGTGATGCTTGGTACGTCATTCTCAGAAATGACACTACTGTAAGTCTTACGGGTAGGAGAAGCTTGAGGACTCTGTGCTCTGGGCCTCAGTAGTCTGCAGCGCGGAAGCCTGGCGCATGACCTTGCCCTCATACTCTCTGTGCTACAGACAGGCCTCGTGTGTACCGTGTAACCCGACCTTAACGCCCAGCTAGGCAAGAGGCCTTGTAATGGGTGCTCTAAGACAGCTGGTGGTGGGTAGTGGTTGGTGGCACAGGAATGTTAGAGACGCTCGGCCTTCTAGAATGGTCAATGAAAGTAAGAACTCCCATCTTTTCCAAGGATATCCAACTTGTACCATCTTAATGTTTTCCCCTGAATCTCAAAAACTGAAAATACATTTATAAAGTAGATAATTAAATTTTCCTGACATCTTTATACTAAAAATTTATTCTCCCAACCTCAGTGTTCTTTGTAAAAATCTGTATCGTAGTAACTTGCTCCAGAGGTTGCTGAGTTAAACGCTAACCTGTGGGTAGGACAAGAGCCAGGTGTGGCCCTGCAGACGGGAAGGCCCTGGCGGTGCTGTGGCCTGCGGGCTCTTTGGCTGGGAGGGCGCAGGTCACTGATGGTCACCCTGGTGCTGGAACTGGGTTAAGAACTATTCTCAACATTAGAAAATGTTTTGCTCATGAAAAGATTACCTTTGTAGTTTTCTTGCAAAACTCCAACTGTATTGCTATGATTCAGGCAGTAAAGAATTATGTATATTTATAATGAAAATATTACAAAGTACACTATAAGAGACTTTTCACAAATGCCTATCTTTCACTTGTATAAAGTACTATAGAGCTTTGTGCCTTAGAATTTAATGTCTTAGTAAATGAACTCTTGAATCAAATCAGTTCTGCAATTGCCTCATCACAGCCCAGTGAGTGCAAAAACAAAACCTTTAGGATCGAGAGATGTTTTGCCAAATAACCGTCAACTTTATGAGATGGTCCTGACATACAACTTTCATCAAGTAAGTGTCCGCCAGGTCCACCCAGCAATGAACTTCGGTGTTTAATGAGTTGTAAAAGCACAAATGGAGGGATGTTACAAGTGGCGTTATGTAAAACGGAGTCAGCTACTAACACCGGCTAATTTGAAATTGTTCTTAGAAAATTATGATTTCTGGTTACCTAAATACCAGTCATATACAAAGTCACAACGTAATGTAGTGGTCACGGGGCCTCAGAGCCTTAGCTCATGTGACAGTGCTGACCGGCCGGTGGTGAGCCTGGGGTGGTGAATGCTCTGAATGCCGCGTCCCTTCTGCTTGTAGTGCTGGCCCTGCTGGCTCTCTGTGACAGAGGCAGAAGTCAGAGTAGCTCTGAAGTGGAATGATGGGTGAAAATACCTGAGCCCAGTGCAGACACTGGGTTAAAGAGCTTCCTTAGACCCACAGGGTTCTGATGAAACGACTTCGGAGCAGGTTTTGATGTGGATGAGATAATAGATATCAGCAAATTACCACATTTCAACTGTGTAAAGTAATTGGATACCTGAAGTTTATTGCTTTATTAATGAATGTAAATTTGTGCTTTTAAATGTTTGCAACTCTCTTTAATTGATGCCAAAATTGTAGATGTTCTGAATTTGCAAACTTCTTACCAGAAAGTATAATAGTTTTCAATGAAAGTCTTACATCAGTAACTTAATAATCTGTATTGGAAATATGTAAACAACATCAAATATCATTTTTTTCAATAGCCCAAGAGTGGAGAAGTAACTCCAAGCTGCCCGCTGCTGTGCGAATTGCTGTACGAGTCGGAATTTGACAGCCAACTGTGGATTATTTTTGATCAGAACAAAAGGCAGATGGGTTCAGGCGATGCCTACCCGCATCAGGTATGACGCTGACTGATTTTTGTTTTAGAATTAACAGAAGCTATCTGATGAACTAATAAATCTCCGATTACTTGTTATGACAGTATTTACGTGTTTAAAGATAGTGCAGTTTCACAACTCGTGTTTTACACCCCATGGGAGGCTCCGTCTGACACCGTGTGGTTGAGCCCCTGGTGTTGGAGGGCAGAGGAGGAGAGGGCACAACCCCTGCCTGGCCGGGAGCTCTTTGGGGTGTTGTTGTAGCAGGAGATGGAAGCCAGGCCCTGCGTGTGCTGAGCATGTGCTGAGCATGTGCTCCGCCACAGCGTCAGACGCACTGCTTCCCCTTGTAGCGTGAGCGCCCTGGAGGGATCCGAGCCCGAAGAGGGGCTGGTGAGGCCGTGGCTTCGGTTCATCAGGCCCTTCAGAGGTACCGCTTCGTCTCCTGCTGGCTGTAATGAGCCCTCGCCGCATGTGCTTTGTCTGGGCTGTCATAGGCCAGGAAGAGAATCTCTTAATCACATAACTGGCAGAAAGCTCACCCCTAACTGAAGTTTGATTACAGGGAGTAAGGTGCTCCTGTAACATTTGTAATTTCATGTTGCATAATGAAAATAGTTTGTGGAGGATTTTTTGCACACTCACCTCAGTGTGCGCCAGACGAGTGCCATCGGGTTGCCTCGGTGACAGCACGGATCTTCTCAGAACTTGTTAACTGGATTCCATGATCTCTGTTGGACCCCTGCGTGTCCTAGTCGGTGACGGCTGTAGCACTTTGGCTCTAATGTAGAGGCGCCGGAGGTCGTTTCTTACACACACGAGCACGGGCACCATCCTGGGCGTCACACGGTGTCTCACGGGCGCCCACCTCCGGCAGCACGTCCGTGTCCCCAGGACCCGGGCGCTGGGGTTGCTGTTCCGTCCTGAGGGACACTGACAGCTCGGGATGAGGGTCAGAAGGGACTTCGGCTCCGTTGCCCTCTCGGGCCTTGGGGCCCTCGCCGCCCCTGAGCCCGTGTGCCGCCAGCCCCCGGGGACTTCATGTTACTGCGTGTGTGGTGACTTGGACCGTGCCGAGTGTGTACAGGGGACTGGTTTTCTTTGTGCCTTACAGCCGTCTTGGTTCACTTATTTTCTCTCAACTGTTCGTGTTTTTCCACAGTATTCTTTGAAATTGGAGAAAGGAGATTATACAATTAGACTGCAGATTCGTCATGAGCAAATCAGTGATTTGGAGCGTCTTAAAGATCTTCCATTTATCGTTTCTCATCGGTTGTCTAATACTTTAAGCTTGGATATTCATGAAAATCATAGTCTTGCCCTTCTAGGAAAGAAGAAGTCAAGCAACTTGACATTACCGCCCAAATATAACCAGCCATTCTTTGTTACTTCCTTACCTGACGATAAGTAAGTGAGGAGCTTGCTGGTACTTAATTCCTCTGTTAATACACTGTGGTCTCTCAGATGTGAAGTCATTACATGAGAGAAACTGTAGAGCGTGTTGCCATCTGCCATTTCAGAGTGAAGCTATCTCTCTGATTTTTGAAATCATAAACTTGGGAATTATTTAAGTAGAAAATGATTTGAGATTTTTCCCTGAATTATTTTTGTGAAACTCTCTTTTGTTGCTTCCCCCCCTTAATTCTCACATTAGAATACCTAAAGGGGCAGGACCTGGGTGCTACCTTGCAGGATCCTTAACACTGTCGAAGACTGAACTTGGCAAGAAAGCTGTGAGTATGTCATTTTACACTAAACCACTTGTGATATTTTTTCCTTTAAAAATGTGAATTCCACATTTCAGAATGAATAAAAGAAAATATAAAGGGATAGTTCTTGAGTTATGAGAGAATGTGAATTAATATTTGGTTGTCTTTTGAAATGTGTCTTTTGTTTGTTTGTTTGTTTTAGACAGGGTCTCGCTTTGTATGTAGTTCAGGCTGACCCTGAGCTCACTCTGTAGCCCAGGCAAGCCTCGAACTCAGCAGTCCTCCTGCCTCTGCCTCCCGAGTGCTGGGATGACAGACGTGAGCCACCACACCTGGCACAACATGCTGTAGAATTTTAAGTGACATACTATTAGGGGTATAGAAATAAATCAGATTATCAGGTTACTTCTGAAAACCAACCAGAGGAATTATTACTAATGAAAAATATTTTTCACATTTATACAGACCTTTCTCTTATTGGTCTCTTCCATAAGTAGGTGGGTCAAATAGTTCCTTTCATAATATCTTTTACTTTATTAGTTTCAAAATTATGCTGTTTATTAGAAATAGTTTCTGGTTGTAATAATTTAGAGGTGAATGTTACAACATTATGGGTTTGTGCTCAAGGTTTTCCATCTGGGTTTCCCTTAGAATTTATGACGAGAATGCCTTTATGTGGACTTAGCCCTTTTTGTCATCGTACTGTTCTGAGCCCGTACCACAAAAGGCTGGCGTTCCTGCGGTTCTCAGAGCCAAGTTAAGTCTGCTGAACTACAACCCAATGCTGGGACTACAAAAGCTGTCAAAATGAATAGACCTCAGTTCTTCAAAAGTGTGCCTATTTCTTGTCTCTACTGAGCCAGTGTCATTTTTTCATTGTCATTGTGGCATCGTTTAATTCCATGTTAGAAAAAGTTGTTTAACCTGACATTCCTTGGGTCTTATTTTTTTCTACTTGTGCATACAGACTTTGGTGTAATTTGAAATAAATCAGTGATTTCTATTGGAAGTCAAAATGCCCTTTAAGAAATCCTAGTCCTCTTTATTTGTAGACATCTTGTTTCAGGAAGCATAGCTGCTTTAGGGGTGAGGCTATCACTGTAAACTTTTCACCCAAATAACAGATGACTCTTTCTTCTGGAAAGCTTAACAGAAAAAAGAGTTAATAAAAGCATGTTTTGGGCAATTCAGAAGTAGTACCTCCCGGCTATATTGTTTTAGAGCAAATTCTGAAATTACATTATAAATGAGTGGGTTTAATTACAATTAGTTAGCTCTCGTAGAAAGTAGACTTTCTTAGAAGACAGCAGTAACCTAGAGCTGTTAACTATAAACTTTATTACTTGTTTGTTTACTCTTTCCCTAGTAATTTTTTATTTTATATTTTTGATATTTGGGAAGGTAACTGCCAATTTTACTTATCTTTGACTATCACAATAACCCTGATGCTTTTTATAATAATGTAAAGGCTTGTGTCTGTCATGACATTCTCTGAAATCAGATTCTGCAGACTGTCAGCCGAATTTAATATCTGAAAAAATGCTTTCATAATTAATGGAGTTTGATCATTAAGTGTTTTAGATAAAAGGCTGAAAACATTTTGTATGGCGCATTGGAGTTCATTTTTATTTGAACAGTTAAAATGACAGCGCTTCTTTCTTCCAAAGCGTGCATTGTGGTCACAGACCTGACACTTCTGAGCACTGTGACACGTACCGGTGGACTATAAGTTAGAAAGACTTTAGACCGAGTGGTGTCTCCATCCTGTGTAGATTATGCGTGTTTTCTTACAGAATGTCGTTCTAACTCCCAGGGGCAGTCTGCAGCAAAACGACAAGGAAAATTTAAAAAGGTACTGACTGTCAGTTCTTAAAAACAATTTCTTAAAGCCTTACTTGAATATTAAACTTTTTTCTTGTCCCTTATAAAGCTTTTTTAAATTCTCTCCCTTAGTTTCCTTTCTTTGTGTTCTGCAGTGTAATGCTCTTAGCTCTACCTACAAGCAGTGTTGACACACTACTTCTCTAAGGGTTTTTCCCCCATCCATAAATTGCTGGACAATCCCTATTTTTTGTATGTGTATATAAAAATTGTAATGCTGTTGGTTGCTCGTTACAGATACTAATACGATTTAAAATTTTCTGTATCTGAAGTTCCATAAAAAGGTAAATGTGTTTTTTTTTTTTTAGCCATAGAGCCCAAAGCACTTAGTGTTTAAAAATTTCAAGGCATTTTTTAATTGAATAAACTGATTAATAAAATATACCAACTGATTAATAAACTGTTGGGAACATGTTTTGGGAGAAATAATTAGAAGGTCAAAATTGATCAGGCCTTCCTGGTGCAAATGAACTCTAAACTCAACTCGCCTTCACCTTTGCTAACAACAGACTCTGGTTGTCCCACGTGCTATAATGCGTCAAGGCAGAACTACTCCACTGCCGGTGTCTACCCTGCCCAGCAGGGTCTTCGTCTGCATAATGTCCCTAAAACTATTAGAGGTGCCTGCCCTGCCCACAGGGCTGTTACATTCTGTTACTCAAGAGGTGCTAAATAAAAAGTGTGGAGGGCTGAGGCCTGGGGTCTTTTACCACCCAGAGTAGCATAGATTGGGCCCAAACTTAGCCTCTCTAAACCTCATTTCTGCCTGCTTATTAGTTATTATTGCGCCATGTGCCGTCAACTCACAAAATCTAATAAAAGGTTCTAGTGACCTTCCCTTCCCCTGGTATCCACAATAAACTATACCAACTTTTTAAAGTGAAATTTGTCCCCTGCTCTTGAATCTACTTCTGTAAAGATGGAGACAGAAGAGCAGAGAAGAGAGTTGAGAAGAGAGATGAGGACTGTGCACCAAAATTTAAAGTTGAAGAATATAAACATTCTTAGGACCTCTGGGGATTTGCTCAACTTCGCTGCATTATGTTAGACCATCTGTATACCCTGCCAGCTCCAGACTTATCCCAGCAACAACAGCGCCTACTGTCAGTATTTCTAGAGAAAGGAGCACATGTTAAATAAAGACCCCCTGACTCTCTGGTAAAAACTCACAGACATCGTTTAGCATTTTAGTGATTTCTTTCCTTCAAGTAGGAAGTATTACATGTAAGAATCAGCAGTGTTTTAAGATAAAAACAAAAGACAACTTCCTGTTCTTTAATTTTGAGTGATCTAGTACTGGAAATCACTATAATAGATAAAATTCCTTTATTAAAAGATATGGAAATTTTTGTTGCTTTTTTGTGATGAACACATTCGAACACTATCATCTTTCGAGGTGTCAGCTGGAAGACTGACGTTTCTCAGCTGGGTGTGTGGGAGCCATGTCAACTCATTTAAAGGAATATAACCAGCACTTTTTAAATGTCCATTGTATGCATTGATACATACATTTTTGGGTTGTGTTGAGAATTGCAAAACAAAAGAAAAACAGTATGAAAGTCACTGCTTTGGAGAACAGGGAAGGAGGTATGCAAGGAACCCATTAAAAATAGAAGGCACACACCACCAGGGTCCTGGCCAGGCCTTTTCTTCCCGTTGTCTGGCTGACTTCTGAGTTCTGCTGGGTTTTGTTTGGATTAGTTTGTCGGGGCAGAAACTGAATGAATAGGATTATTACTTGATGAAAAGTGAAGTTTCATACAGAGACTTTGGCAGCCGGGCCAACCTCTGCCTCTTCCTTCCCTTCAGGGCAAGTACACACTGTGAGCAAATTATAGGAAAACAGCATCATGTTTGTAATGTAAAGGAATCTGACTTTAACAGATCATAAATAACATTAATTATGATAGTGATCTTTATATTATTTTGCAAGAAGCTTTTAATTCTATGAAATTATGGTTGTCAGTCTAAGAACCTATAAAATTTCAATTTTTGAAGAGAATATAAATGATAATATTTTATACTGGACCTTATACGCTATCATTGGTTTGGTTGATGAGTATGACTGCGTATTTTTTACTTTGAACACTACTGGAAAACTCTGTACATGGCTGCCAGAATTGACTGTTAGTATCTGCTAAATGCACTCTTCAGAGCTTTTCTGCTTTGGAGGTTCTTTCTGGCTTTTAAAACCGTAATTGAGATGTCCCAAGATTTAAGGTACAAAGTTATTTACACTAAACTGACCCTCTTTGAGAGGTATATTGAAAGAATGTTTATTTATAAAATGAACAGACAATTATGATAGGTCAAGTGAAAACAGCTCCATTTGTTTTTTTGTTTGTTTGTTTGTTTGTTTGTTTGTTTTTGAGACAGGGTCTCACTTTGTAGTTCGGGCTGGCCCTGAGCTCACTATGTAGCCCAGGCAAGCCTCGAACTCAGCAATCCTCCTGTCTCTGCCTCCCGAGTGCTGGGATGACAGGCGTGCGCCACCATGCCCGGCAGCTTCGTTTGATTAGAAAATAAAACTACCAAATTGCGGTGAGGGCATCTTGAGAATTGAGCCCAGGGACATGGACTAAGCAATATTTTCCCACTGAACTCTATCTTCAGCCTGTAAACTTATAATTTTGTTTGTTATTGTTTTGTTTTTTGAAACAGGGTCTCACTGTGTAGTTCAGGCTGAACCTGAACTCACTATGTAGCCCAAGTTAGCCTCAAACTTACAGCAATCCTCCTGCCTCTGCTTCCCCAGTGCTGGGGTTACAGGCATGAGGCACCATGGCCAGCACTGTGCTGTGTGGTAACAGCAGTCGCACTCGTGACCTCGCACTTGCCAGGCGCATGCCAGAGCTACTGAGCTAAATCCCCAGCGCCTATAATTTTTAATAATAAAAACTTATTAGCCAGCACCTATTATTTTTTAGTAATAAAAACTTAGCCATGCATGGTGCTTATTTGTAATCGCAGCACTCAGGAGGCCGAGGCAGGAGTATCACTGAGAGTTTGAGGCCACCCTGGGCTACATAATGAGTTCAAGGTCAAGCAGAAGTACCTAGCAAGATCCCATTTCAAAAAATAAAAAAGACTAATAATAACAACTTCTTGTCCTGAAATACTCTATAGGATTATGATATTTATAATTATATCTATTGAAAAGACTTGATCTTTTTTCCTCAGATAATTCATTATAAACTTTGCTTCCCTTTTGTATTTTTAGTGACAGTTTAAGCTTGCTATGGTAGAGTTTCTAATTTTATATATCTTTGCTAGTTGTTTATTACAAATTAGTTTTAATAGATTGCTCATTTAAAATGCAGTTCTGTTTTCTGGATTCTGTACCATACATCATAGCAAACGCCTGTCCTGAGAGTGCGAGGCCCGAGTCGCCCCGCACGGCGTCCTCCCCAGCGGGGACCCGGGAGAGGGCACGGGCCGCGAGAGCGGGTGCGGCCTGCCGAGAGCGGGTGCGGCCTGCCGAGAGCGGGTGCGGCCTGCCGAGCCGGCGGCCGCGCCCAGCTGTGAGCAGGTGTTAGGCGCAGAGGGTGCTGCAGCCGCCCGGTGGCCGCAAGGCCGGCCCACAGACTCGAGGGCGGTCACCGGCCCAGCGGTTGCCGACCCCTTCCCGTCGCTCGTCCCCCGGCAGCAGCCCGACTGCACCTGGGCGAGGGACCCGCAAGGACACGGCGCAGTGGGCAGCGCGCCCTGGAGAGAGCGAGCGCGAGAGGCCGGCCTGCTGCTGCCGCCGGCCTCCTGCCCGTTCCCACCGGCCGCGGCGCCGGCTTCCGGACCCGGGAGGAGGAGTGGGTCAGCCCCGGCCGCGCGGTCAGAATAGACACCCACGTAGCACACACACCTCAAAGTCCTACACGGGGGATAAGGCTCAACATACTGTTTTCCTGAAGTTTTTTCTTAAATACCGTGATAAGGGCAGGAAAGTCTTCAAGATATTAACGTCCCAATTCTAGAAACTTTATTAAAATTATTGTAAGATTTTAATACATACCTATCGCTTCTCGGCCTTTTGGCTAAGATCAAGTGTAATTAATACATACCTGAAGATGAGATTTGAGAAACTGACTTAATAAATAACGGTTTATTGAAGGACATCCAGTTACTGAAGGAAGCCCCGCAAGTGTCTTGTGCGGTCTCACCTCCCAGACGGCGTCACTGTTTGCCATACCCCCGCCGCCTGCTCCCTGCCATCGGGTCTGAGCAGCCCCGGCCGCCGGCCCGCCCTCCCCTGCCCCCAGGGCGCCCCGGCCGCGCAGCTCCTGTCGCCTCCGCCCCGCACACCCCCTGTCCGCTCACTCCCGCGGCCTTTCCTCTTGATGGTGTTTTGCCCGTGCCCGGAGTCTTGCCATCTGCCTTTCTCGGGCTCGAGCGTGCACAGGGCACCTTCTTGCAGTCCCCATGGCTCCTGCCCTCGCTGGCCCTGCCTGTTCCGTGGGCTTCAGCGCCCATCTGCCTTAGGTCCGAGCTCGGCCCAGGCGTTCCTGGGTTTGCTTCCTACCTTATTTTCCTGCCTCTACTTTCCCTTTGTGCCTGTGTTTGTTTTATAAGATTCGCTCTCCAAAATTTTTTTTTTTTTTTTTTTGAGACAGGGTCTCGCTTTGTAGTTCAGGCTGGCCCTGAGCTCACTATGGTGCCCAGGCAAGCCTGGAACTCAGCAATCCTCCTGTCTCTGCCTCCTGAGTGCTGGGATTACGGGCATGAGTGTTGATGGCTGGTGGGCGTGTCTCCACGCCCAGCCTTGTATGTGGTTTCCGGGGATCGAACTCAGGACCTTGCGCTTGCGAGGCAGGCGCTGGAACCACTGAGCTAAATCTCCGGCCCTCGCTCTCCAAATATTAACGAGAGTTAAAACCCGTTAACGCAGACAGGATTGAGCCATTAAACAGAAAGTACCCATTGACGGTGCCGATGATCGGTATCTTCCTCGTGTGCCTGGCCGGGTGTGGTGCCTTTGCCTGGGCCGTGTGCGCCGTGCGCCGCGGCTCTGCCCGCTCCGCGCACCCGCACTTGGGCTGCGCCTGCCCCCTTCCGGCTCCAAACTAACTCCGGTGCTGGACAGGCGCCCTCCTCTCTGCACTTAGTGTCCAGGCTGATGAGGTTTGTTCACATACATCCTTAGGCTGGTTTAGCCTTGTGTGACCCTGTATCTGTACCAGTTCCAGCTACCTAACGTCAGTCTGTCCTCCCCACCCCCACGCTGTGTGTCCCTCCTGGCCTGTCCCGTCTCTGTCGGAAACGATTCCCTCGCTCCTGGGCTTCCCCGGCGCCTCCCTCCCGGCAGCGCGGGGCTGGAGGGCGGTGCCCGCCGATGCTCAGCCGGTGGCTTCTTGTCGGCACCTGGCCGGGCTCCGCGAGGCCTGCGGTCGGAGGGAGGAGTAAATGTCTGCCTAAAACTAAATAGAAAGTCTTTTCTCTTTTTAGTTTTAATCT
This sequence comes from Thryonomys swinderianus, assembly GCA_004025085.1. Lineage (NCBI taxonomy): Eukaryota > Metazoa > Chordata > Mammalia > Rodentia > Thryonomyidae > Thryonomys > Thryonomys swinderianus. The sequence continues at coordinate 1,553 of PVIC010007422.1, read as the reverse complement.
TTTCCCCCTGCTCAGAGTTATAATGTGAAAAGTCAGACTAATTTTGTAATTAGTCTGTTGCTGAAGCTAAGAGAAGTAAATACGCTACTTTAAAGTCGCTGTGAGGAGCTTCAGTACTTCCAAGCTGGAGAGGGAATGATTATGATTGGAGACTGGCACTTCTTGGGTCTCCTGACGCTTAGAATCTGGAACATGATGGAGCACACGTCAGGCACCGTCTGTGTTATATTGAGCTGTTGAGGATGATTGTAAAGAATATAAAATTAAGCATATTAATATAAGAATCTCCACATTCACAGGATGTAATCCCTGTTCATTACTACTTAATACCTCCACCAGCAAAGACTAAGAATGGCAGCAAAGAAAAGGAAAAGGATGCAGAAAAAGAGAAAGATTTAAAAGAAGAGTTCACTGAAGCATTGAGAGATCTTAAAATTCAGTGGATGACAAAGTAGGTTTCTGAGTGGACTTTGATCCCTTAAATATTTTATTTTCCAAAGTATAATAAGAGTGTGTATATCCATAAATTGTATTCAAAATGTTAAAAGTGGATGGTAGAATTATGTTGTTCATTTTTGTGTATAGTTATCTTTTATAATTTGTGATAATATTTTTATCACATTCTAATTTGCTTCTTATTGTAATCACTTACTCTGATTTAGAAGGCATAGAAGGGAAAAGGAGAATAACTTTTCTTGCCTCCAAGGATCACCGTAGCCCTTAGTACCTCTCTCTGCAGTCGTGCAGAGTGGCGTGAATGATGCTAGGTGCCAGTTTCCCATTTATATTTTAAATATGAGCATTTCTGAGGCCTTTTACTGGTTTTTTTGTTGCTTTAAATGGTCTCATTGTTTAGTTCAAGCTGGCCTTGAGCTTACTATGTAGCCCAGGCAGGCCTCAAACTCAAAGAGATCCTCCTGCCTCAGCCTTCCACGTTCTGGGATTTACAAGAGTGTGCTACCATGCCCAGCTCTTCATAATGCTTTGAATGATCATATAAGTATGGTCCTGTGGATTGCAACACAACATATGGGAACATTTTCTTTAGCATATATATTTATAATTTTTACCTGTGATGAACCTTTTTTTTTTTTGCGGTACTGGGGATTGAACTCAGGCCCTTGTGAGTCCAAGGTTGGCACAGTACCACTTGAGCTAAATCCCCAGCCCTTGTGATGAACCTTGTTATACCTAAAGATTTCCTAAATCTTCTGCCGGGGCCTGCCGGCAATCGGACAGTGCCTGAGTCGGGGGGTGAGGATTAAGAAAAACACAAGACAGACAAAGACAGACAAAGATGGGATCGGGAGGACCTCTCAGTCAGTACCGAGCAGGCACCGTGTTTATTGATCAGGCTATATTTATACTGATTTAGAAGGGTTACATGACATCAATAATGGTTACTGTGATCTTATACATTTATCATTTGGTTAGTAGAAACAAAAGTAGGTAATCAAGAGATCAGTACATTTCTTAGGAACGAGAACAGAAACAGTTGGTAACTATAAACATGATGATCATAAGACTGGAATCAATTTCTCAAAATGTTAAAC
>PVIC010007421.1:32985-51365 GCA_004025085.1 Thryonomys swinderianus | reverse complement strand
TTTTTTTTTTTTTTTTTTTTTTGCTTTTTGGAGACAGGGTCTCGCTTTGTAGTTCAGGCTGGGCCTGAGCTCACTATGGTGCCCAGGCAAGCCACCGCGAACTCAGCAATCCTCCTGTCTCTGCCTCCCAAGTGCTGGGATTACAGGCGTGAGCCACCACGCCCAGCATTATATGTGGTAACCGGGGATCGAACTCAGGTCCTTACGCTTGCGAGGCAGGCGCCGGAACCACTGAGCTAACCCTCCGGCCCTGTGCTGGCATTTTTAAAGTCAGGAGAATCAAAGATAAAAGGTCTTCAATGCTATTACACTTTCATGAGAGTTACAGTGGTTTAAGATCTGGTCTCATTTTGTAGCCTTAAAAGCTTAAAGATGATAATGCTCACATATGCAAAAGATAAAAAACCCCCAAACAACAAGTTGTGCTTTGATTTAGTATAAAGTGCCAGAAGGCCAGGGTGTACTTAGAAAATGTACTCGGGGACTAATTGTAATTTTAAAAAGTGGTGAGCAAGAGGCCTTTCATTACTATTCCAGGTCAGAGTAGCTAGATTTATCTACTTATAGGATGCACCGAGCTGACAAGCTGAAAGTTGAATTTGTGTTGCACAGTGTTTTAAGTTATGCAAGTGTTTAAAAACCATCTTGTGCCTTCCCTGTAATCTGCACTGTTGGACTGTTATCAGCAAGGTAAGGAAAACTGAAATCTGGCCGAGGACAACTTCTTTCCGTGATTCGGGGAAGAATCCCTGACAGGGTTTGCTGTTTGCCTTATGTCTGTGTGGATTCCTCCATTAGAATATTACTTCTTTTTCGCTCCAGAGAGAAAGATATTTACTCAGGTTATATATTTTCTTTCATATGTAGTCATATTTTCTAGAGCTATATTTTAACATTACACAGCTTACTTTTAGTTTATTGTCTGAACCTTTTTCATGAACTCATTGATTCACTTCTAGTTTGGTTTTTGGAGATCTGTGCTTCAGAAGGGTAATTAGTGATATATTATAGAGATTATGCGTAGGAGGCCTCTTTAGTACTTCAGAGGGGGAAAATTGAATTGTGAGTACCTGACTTGGCACAGTTAGGTGAGATACTAGGCCTTAAAAGGTACATTCCTGATTTATGCAAAAGAGAATAAACTTTAGTGATTGGGTAAATGATGGGCTTTCAGTGCTGTCTTATAAGAACATGACCAGGTAGGCCTTGTGGATACCACAGAAGCCAGTGTATTACCTTTCTCAGGGTACTTCTCCAAAAACAGTTGGCATAGTAGGTAGGCATGTTTCTTAGTTAACACAAAGGATACAGCAGAACTGATGTGGTAGGTGAAACATTTGGTTACTGTGCTGCAATCCAGGCAAGTGTTCCAAAGTGAAGTCCTCTGGTACGGAGGGTGTTCCTATTATGCATTCAGCCTCCCATTTAGCAGATGTCTCTTTTCTTTATAATTGTACTGAGTGCACAGTATGGTATTTTGAAATCTTATGTAAATTCAAAATGTTTCATTTCCTTTTGGAAGACATGAGCTCTTTTTGCAAACTTTTTAAAACTTTACAGTTGTGGAACTGACATTTCTAGAATGCTTTAAAGAATTTATTTACCTAGAATTAATACTAATTGTGGACAAAATACCCATCAAAACAAGTTTTCCTCCCGTCCCAAAGATTGATGGGAAATTAACCACTCTTGATCATCAATTCTTACACTTGTTTGTTTGTTTTTGTTTTTTTGAGACAGGGTCTCGCTTTGTAGTTCAGGCTGGCCCTCATCTCACTATGTAGCCCAGGCAAGCCTCGAACTCAGCAGTCCTCCTGTCTCTGCCTCCTAAGTGCTAGGATGACAGGCTTGAGCCACCACGCCCAGCTTGAGTAAGTTTTGATCCAAGAAATGCAGTGGCATTCCTTTACTGAGACAGGTTTGGGGAAAATGACTAAAATTTGATTTTATTTTCCAGTATTTGGGATTGAATATAAGGCCTTTGCCCTGAGTTACATCCATGGTCCTTGTAAATTTTTTCATTTTGAGAGAAGTCTCTTAATTGCGTAAAATGGGCTTAAACTTGCAATCCTCTTGCCTCTGCCTCTCAGAGTACTGAAATTACAAACGTGTGCCACTATGCCTGGTAAAATTAAGCACTTAGACAATTCTATCCAAAATAAAGTAAAATATAATAAGATTTTATAATCAGCTTATAGAATTCAAATGAATTTCACCAATCATTTATTTGAACAATGTAACAAATGAAATCAAGAGATGTTAAACCAGGCATAAGCCAAGTATAGTGATACACACCTGTAATCTCAGCACTTAGCAGGCTGAGGCAGGAAGACTGCCATAAATTCGAGGACAGCCCACGGTACATAGTAAGCTTAATTGAAGCCAGCCTAAATTACAGTGTAAAACTTTGTCTCAAAAAAACAAAACAGGGGCCAGAGGGTTAGCTCAGTGGTTCCAGTGCCTGCCTCGCAAGGGCAAGGTCCTGAGTTCGACCCCCGGTAACCACATACAATGCTGGGCGTGGAGACTCACGCCCACCAGCAATCAATACCACATACCACAGTGCCAGGCGTGGTGGCTCACGCCTGTAATCCCAGCACTGGGGAGGCAGAGGCAGGAGGATTGCTGAGTTCGCGGCGGCTTGTCTGGGTACCATAGTGAGCTCAGGGCCAGCCTGAACTACAAAAGCAAGACCCTGTCTCAAAAGCAAAAAAAAAAAAGAGAGAGAGAGAAGTTAGGGATTTTCAACCATATCAAAGATGCAGAACTGGAAGTAAGAAGTAACTTCACTTAGTCTCTAAACGAAGTACTTGTTTCATTTTTTTTTTTTTTTTTGAGACAGGGTCTCACTTTGTGGTTCAGGCTGGCCCTGAGCCCACTGTGTAGTCCAGGCAAGCCTTGAACTCAGCAATCCTCCTGCCTCTGCCTCCTGAGTGCTGGGATGACAGGCGTGAGCCACCACGCCCGGCTTAAACGAAGTACTTGTTTCATTTTAAGAGCCAAATGTTTCCATTTATTATTCTGAATTAGAAAATTTAGGAACTATAAAAAGCCATTAAATTACATAATCACTGCTTTTCTTTAAGCAGGCAATAGTGAAAAAAAAATAATCTGGGATTTTAATCAGGTCAAAGAAGTTGGGTCTTACATAAATTTTACATCACCTAAATTTAAAACTAGGACATTTGGGATTAACTGAGTAACAATAATGAGAAACTGGAGGAACACAAAGGATATCAGCGTCTGAAGTATACAAAAGCAAGCAAGCAAACGGGACCATACTCACTGACAGTCAGGGGTATCATTTAATATAAGGGAAGTATCATGTTAAGAATTTTATTTGCGGGCCGGAGGGTTAGCTCAGCAGTTCCAGCGTCTGCCTCACAAGCGCAAGGTCCTGAGTTCGATCCCTAGTGACCACATACAATGTTGGGTGTGAAGACTCACACCCACCAGCAATCAATACCACATACCACATACCACAGTGCCAGGCGTAGTGGCTCACGCCTGTCATCCCAGCACTCGGGAGGCAGAAGCAGGAGGATTGCTGAGTTCCAGGCTCGCCTGGGCTACATAGTGAGCTCAGGGCCACCCTGAACTACAAAGCGAGACCCTGTCTCAAAAAAAAAAAAAAAAAATTTCCATTTCAAAATCCACGTGTAATTTCTTAAGATTATTTTCAGTTTATTATTTTTTCCCTTTGGAATAAGACCCTTTGAAGAGAATTCCCAACTAAGGAAATGAGTTATTTCAGCCTTAGAGAACAACAAAGTCGCAACCTCCAACAAAAGAAATCTTGCCTACTTGAGTCTTACATTTAGCTAACCACCTTGATGTTTAAGTTAGTTACTATTTCTTTAAGCTGATTTAGATATTGATAAGAGACAGCAACAATACACTAATAAAAATTTAACCATTTTTTATAAACAAACCAAATAAAACTTGGCCCTGCACACCTAAAAAATTAAAAACTTTAGAAATACCACATTTTCAGTGTCATAAGATTTACCTCAAATACTTTAAGTCACTATTTACCTTCCTTTTAAGCTTTGTTGTTTTGTTTTGAGACAGGGTCTCGCTTTGTAGTCCAGGCTGGCCCTGAGCTCACTATGGAGCCCAGGCAAGCCTTGAACTCAGCAATCCTCCTGTCTCTGCCTCCCGAGTGCTGGGAGGACAGGCGTGAGCCACCACGCCCGGCTCATAATTTAATTTTAACATGGACCTCCCAGACTATGAAACAGCATTTTGCATCATCCATTGGCTTCTGATGTTAAAGTTTTGCTTATTACATATACAATCCAAGATTATGGTCTTCAAAAAATGATTGTGCTAAAACCATCACCAACGATCACGGAGAATGTGACAGCTCATGTGTTACACGGAAAGGCTGTTGACCTACCTGTCGCTGCTGGTACTACTGCTGCTGCTGATCGAATCACTACTGGAGGATCTACTCCTAGAGCCGCTGCCGCTAGGGGACCTGGCGGGTCTAGCTGCTGGGCCGGCCAGTCTCTGCGGAGACTGGGTTCTGGACTGGGACGAGTGTGGCGAGCGGCTCCGGCTGTGCTGGTAACTGCGCTCCGGCCTCCTGCCGCGCACCTCTCGGGGAATGTCATCCCTGTAGATATCCCTGTGTACCACGCTGGGCAGCGTAAACTGCTCCCGAGCCCTCGGTTCGTATCGGGGATCATGAGCATCAAAACGGTTTGGACTCCGACTCCGGGGAGAGGCGTAATAGAGTCCATGTGGTAGTGTCCGCTCTCGAGGATCTCTATAGTAATCCTGATCATAATGTCTCGTCCGATCAAACGCTCCCGTCCCCCGTTCATGGTGTCCATAGGCACTATGTTCATAAGCACGCTCCCTGTTATCTGAAGCCCTACATTGAAGAGGGGGAAAAATACTTAATCAGAACGGAGCAAGCAAAATGTAGTAAATCATGCAAACATTCACCTCAGAATTGTCTGTTTTCCAAACTGGTCATTTTCTAAAGAGCATTAGTCCACTCAACAAGCAAACACTAACAAGCTTAACATGAATAAACTATCATTTTAATGTGAAAGTATTTTATACTTTCATCTGATTAAAATACATACTGAACTTTTATTTACTTCCAAATTTACGTTAGGCCGTATTTTCTCATTACATTCAGACACAGACATGAAAGCCCTATTGCAGTGCAAGTTCTACAGTAGGAAGGACTTTCAAAGGAATCCAGAAAAAAAATCTGTAAATGCTACTTTTTCTAATTATTTTTTTTGCAGTGCTGAGGATCAAACCCAGGGTCTCACATATACAAAGCAAGCACTCTCACACTGAGCTACAATGCCCAACCCTTTTTCATCTTGAGACATCTCAAGAAGTTACACAGGCTGGCCCTGAACTTGTGATCCTCCTGCATTAGCCTCCCGAACAGCTGGGATTACAGGTGTGCAGCACCACACCCGGCATACTTACTAACTTCTGACTGCTGGGGTAATTATAAAAATTCCCAAACTACATAAATTGTTCAAATAATTATATTTAACAACAAAAGTGAAATATTAAACACTTAAGATATCAAAATACATGCAATTCTGTGCCTATCAATTATCTCCTACTTTTTAAAATATTCCAAGTCAATGTGTTAATAATACATATACTTACTGATTAGAGGAAGTATGTTCCTAGTTTTATCTGTGTTCAAGTTGTCTATAGCAAAATTAGACAATATCAGGAACTATAATATACTTAAAGGTCACTACTAGCAAAGCCTTAACTTCACATTTTGTTCGGTTTGGTTTTTCCAGGGCTAAGGATAGAACCTAGGGCCTTGGCACAGGTTAGGCAAGTGCTCTAACACTGAGCCACATCTGAGACCCCTTAAGAAACTGTTTAGTAGGATGGGAATATTTGTCTACTCAGGAGTACAAAAAAGCACTGCATGTACAATACACATTCCAAGTATATGTTAATATAAGATACAAACTCTGTTCCTGTATCATAAGTTCTCACTGTTGTAGGGAACTGAAACTCAGCTCCTGAGTTCCTAATGAGACCAATTCACATGAGTTTTTCTTTGATTTTATCAGTCACCTATCTTCTACCAAGAGGGATTAAAGAATCATGAAAGAAATTAAGATCTCTCCAGTGGAGGATATCTGGCCAAATTTTGTGGCAATTATTTTCCTAACACATTCCTATTTACCACCTCTTCCCAGTAATAATCATTTTCACCCACCATTTTATTCAGGAGCAATCCCATTTTCCTAAGTTATTTTGTTGCTGCTCCTGCTATTATGACAAGCTACTAGCATGGCAAAAAAATTCAGTAATATCTTTCCTTCTTCAATTTATTAAATAACTTTCTCCTTTTTCATCTGCTACAATTCTGAAATCTGAGACTCAAGAGAAATATGTATAAATAATTCATTTAGCAATCTATCAAATGTTAATCAATGTAAGGCATTATTATTGATATAAGCAATAGGCAAAAAGTTTTAGAAGATTTACTTCTACAGGGCATACTTTATAAATATGCAAAATTCTTATCCATTAGGAAGATACAGAGGGCAAGCTTAAGAGCTAGCAGAGCTGAAGACTAATGGCTATTCTTTGATTCATCTATTAGTACTAAATACTTCTACAGTTAGTGGGGGAGAAAAGAGTTTGACTTGGGTTAGGAAAGGGGCTAATATACACAGGTCAGGACATACCAACCTTTTCCAACTGTGGAAACACGACCTATAATCCCAATTAAATCTAGGGAGAGAATTGTGAACATAACTTCCCCAATTTTGGCCCCTCTTATGGGGGTAATCCACCTTCTTAATGGGCAAAGGTGTCAAATGATATTTAGATGAACCACAAAGAAAAAAAAAAATCACAGTGACCAGACAAAATAATTCCACTGGAAGCAAGTAGTCCCAGACAAACTGTTAACTCTCAAACCCCCAGACTTCTTTCTTGAGATAGCAGATAATTATAAATTGATCCATAGTCATAAAAAATCTCCAGCCCTAAGTGTGAATCAGACAGCTGGCAGAAGAGGACGGATCTCTACAATTCCAACAAATGAGGAAGACATGGTTGCTCCCAAGTGTTCACTTTTGTAGCCATCCAGCCCAGTCAGTTTTGATCGCTGTATCCAATTATCGCCACGACTTCAGAGCTAAAGTACCTTTCAGTCGACAGCAACCTGCTTAAGAAATGAAATGGTAATCCTCTTCCTCTGGGCTAATGGAGTCTTGAAAGCATGATATCCCATACATTCCAGCAATTAGAAAAGAACGGCTATATTCCAGAATTTATGAATGTTCCATCATCTCAATTTTCCCCCATGCCATCAAGGAGTGTAATTCCAATATTGAAACTGTGTAGATCCAAAGTGGAAAATTCAAGTATCACCTTCATTCTTCTTCACCAAGTATACATTTCCACGTTAAAGTATTGTTTGTAGAATCCAAATGGTTGATTCATTACGCTCTGCTACATATTTTGTGACAATCCAATTTGTTTGTATACTTTATGTAGTGAACACTGAGAAGCAGATAATTTCGAAAATGATCTGTAGGCTTTTAATATTCCGGAAATATTCCAAATAGCATGACCACAAAACCTGTAGCCAAATAGATCCATTGAGTAGAAGGGATATATCCAAAGAAGGCTTTTGATATTATCCAAAAGCAGGAATAATTAATTCTAGAAGACATGTAACTCCAAAACTGCTGCTGCCACAGGAACTCTTGCACCACATATCTCAGGAGTAGATATCCAATCCACTGTAGGAAATATCCTCTATGATTCCATAAGACACCAGCCACTGGGACAGAAATCGCTTCCGTTTCCAACCCAAAATAGGAAACATTGAGAATGCCCAAAACTTTAAATCCATCTGGGGGCCCTAAGTATGAGTTTCTGTTTCTCACCACATCAAATACAAAATACCTGCCTACAGAAACCTTGGAACTTACCCATCGAGTCTCCGCTCATAACGTCCTTCTCGTGCATGAAGTGAAGGTGGGGGGCCATAAGCAGGCCCTCCACCACCTCCTCTGAACCCAGAAACCTCTCTACTACGAGATGCTATGGAAACTGTATCATCCAATCCCCGAGCAGCACTCGGAATGGTGCCTGGTTCATTATAATCCGTGCGTAGGTCTCGATCTCCCATTTTGTTAACAGAGTTGTGAGCTTTCTGTGCACTTTTGATGTCCACAAAATCCACAAAGGCAGCCACTCCTCCTTCGGATCCCCTCTTGGGGAGAATTTTAACACTTTCCACACGGCCATATCTGGAAAAAAAAAAGTTCACATTGTTATTCCATACTGATAACTTTCCAAAACGGTTTAGAGTATTTTTAAATAATACCCATGTATAGTGCTGCATCCCTGTAATCCCAGGACCTGGGAGGCTGAGGTAGGAAAATCACCATGAGTTTGAGGCCAGGGGTTACATAGTGAGTGCAAGGCTAACCTGAACTACAACATAGCAAGACTCTGTCTCAAAAACACAAAAACAGGAGCCAGAGATTTAGCCCAGTGGTTTGGGCACCTGGCTAGCAAGCACAAGGTCCCTGGTTCAATCCCTGGTAAAGACATACAATGATACTGGGCGTGGTGACTCACACCCACCAGTAATCAGTACCATACCACAATGCCAGGTGTGGTGGCTCACGCCTATAATTCCAGCACTCGCAAAGCAGAGGCGGAAGGATTGCTCTGAATTCGAGGCTTTCCTAGGCTACACAGTGAGCTCAGGGCCAGCTGAACTACAAAACAAGACTCTGTTTTAAAAAAAACAAAACTCACCAAAACAGAGACTATTTTTAGACAACATACATTATGCACATGAGGGAAGGGCTTCAGGGCGACTTATAAAACTCTCATTTACATTTATACTTTTCTCCCCACAACAAATATATATGCCATTATTAATACTGCTCTTTCATGAACATAAACATTTAGCTGAAATGACTCTCTGGAAAGTCTGTAGCAATTTTTAAAATCTACAAGGGGTTATGGAACCTAAAACAAAATTAATTTTAAAATCTTGGGCTGGAGGTCTAGCTCAACAGTAGACAATACTTGCCTAGTAAATTTGAGCCACTGAGTTCTAACACCTGTACTACAAAACTAAAATCCTGAAAGACTTCCACTAAAGTAAAACTCTTAACTATGTACAATTATCATACATACTTCATTTTCATTCATAAACCAACAATGTTCTTACTAAAAAACTGAGATGCTTTCCAATATTCCTTAAAATCAAAAATAAATCCAGATATTTTAGAATGCCTATTTTCAAATGATATCCTTATTTTTTAATGTAATGGGGGAGGAGAAGTCTGCTGGGGACTGAAACTAGCCCTTGCCTACCAGGTGAGCACTCTACCCCTGAGCTATATCCCGAGACTTCTCAACATAATTTTTCTTTTTCCAAGGTGTTAAAATTTATAATTTAGGGGCCAGAGATTTAGCTCAGTGGTTCCGGCGCCTGCCTCGCAAGTGCAAGGTCCTGAGTTCGATCCCGGTAACCACATAGAATGCTGGGCGTGGTGACTCAAGCCCACCAGCAATCAATACCACATACCACAGTGCCGGGCGTGGTGGCTCACACCTGTCATCCCAGCACTCAGGAGGCAGAGGCAGGAGGATTGCTGAGTGTGAGGCTTGCCTGGGCTACATAGTGAGCTCAGAGCCAGCCTGAACTACAAAGCGAGACCCTGTCTCAAAGAAAAAAAAAATTATCATTTAGGTATAACTGAAATTAAATAAGTTTAAGAAAATCTTTTTGTTAAACTGAGTTTATTGGTATATTTTAGGTATATATTATGCTCACATTCATCATTTGTACCTGTTCATATTATCTTTTTTTTTTTTTTTTTGAGACAGGGTCTCACTGTAGTTCAGGCTGGCTCTGAGCTCACTATGGAGCCCAGGCAAACCTCGAACTCAGCAATCATCCTGTCTCTGCCTTCCGAGTGCTGGGATTACAGGCGTGAGCCACCACGTCCGGCTCTGTGGTATGTGATATTGATGGCTGGTGGGCCTGAGTCTCCACGCCCAGCATTGTATGTGGTTTCTGGGGATCGAACTCAGGACCTTGCACTTGCGAGGCAGGCGCCGGAAGCACTGAGCTAATCCTCCGGCCTGTTCATATTATCTTGATGCTTATTTTTTTCCCATTCCCCCACTCTCCTTCAACTCCTTCACCTTCCCTAGGTACATAAGCTTTGTTTCTATTTTTTCCTTTTTACCTTCAAATTTTTCTTTCCCTTCTTTGCTTTCAGCTGAAATCTAAGAAAAATCTTTGTACATTATATTCTAATTTTTATTCCAAAACAATGTGTACATCTATAATGAAAAATTTTAAGCTACCTTTTATACTATTAAGCACTCATGAGAAATAAAATTTATATGTAGTCATCAAATATTATTTGTGAGGGGCCAAAGGTTTAGATCAGCACCTGCCTATGCTGGTTCAATCCCCAATAACTACATACCATAATACCAGGTGTGGCGACTCACATCCATCAGCAATCAGTACCACACACCACAGTGCCAGGCATTGTGGCTCACACCTGTCATCCCAGCATTCAGGAGGCAGAGGCAGGAGGATTGCTGAGTTCGAGGCTTGCCTGGGCTACATAGTGAGCTCAGGGCCAGCATGAACTACAAAGTGAGACCCTGTCTCAAAAAAAAAAACAAAAAACAAAGGCCAGAGATTCACCTCAGTGGTTCTGGTGCCCGCCTAGCAAGCACAAGGTCCCTGGTTCGATCCCCAGTAACCACATACCACAATACTGGGCATGTGACTCACACCCACCAGCAATCAGTACCACAACCCACAATGTAGGGTGTGGGGCTCACACCTGTAATCCAAGCAGCCTGTAATCCCAGCACTCCTGAGGCAGACATAGGAGGAGTTTGAGGCTTGCCTAACCTACGAAGTGAGCTCAGGACCAGCCTGAACTACAAAGAGAGACCCTGTCTCCCCACAAAACAAAAATTATTCGTGAAGCCCAGGGACACGTAGCTCAGAGGCACAGCACCTGCCTGAATTAGATTCTGGTACCCCCAAATTAGAGACTGAATTAGATTATCGGTACCCCCAAAATATATATATTCATGAAAATTCGATAAACGTCATTAGAAGTTAACAATTTATGTTATGTAGTTGTAATACTACGTTAAAAAAGCCAAGCAGATGCACTTTTGTTTTGCCAGACAGGGTCCTGCTCTGCATTTCAGGCAGGCCTGAAACTCACTATGCAGCCCAGGATGCCTTCAACCTCATAGCTATCCTTCTGTCTCACCCTTCTGAGCCCTGAGATTACAGGCATGCACCACCATGCGAGGCTAAAATCATCTTTAAATATAATACTTATATGCTGAAAACTCATGATCATAATTTGACCCTCTGAAGAAGCTGACATTGTCAGAAAGCAGAACATTTCTGTTATGCTCCTTGGTATGGTTTTATCATCTCTTAGAAAGGAAACTACTAAAAGCTAGTTTTATCAGAAAACAATTAGAAGTTATAAAACTATTTGGTATAAATTACCTGACCAAAGAGTCTCTGTAATTTGTGAGAGAAAAAAAAAATCTAATGAACATTGAAATAGTTCTTTTCAGACAAATGCAGAAATACACCATGAATACAATTAAGGGGAAGGGAAATACTGGGGATTGAACCCAGGCCCTCACAATGAAGTGCATCCCCAACCCCTTTTTATTTCTATTCTTCTATTTTTGAGACAGGATCTTATATATCCCTAAGGTAACCAGGCTGGAACTTGCAATCCTCCTGTCTCAATCTGACATGTGCCACCACACTTGGCATAACCCAGTTTTCTTAAAAAGGCAAAACATTTTACCAAAAATATACCAATGCGGGCCCCCCTTCTGTCTCTCTTAAGGCAGAAGCTTTCTTTCTCAATAAAATTTTCCTACTCAAAAAAAAAAATATACCAATGGCAGAGAAGCATATGAAAAAATGCTCAAAATATTTACTCATTAGAGAAATGCAAGTCAAAACACAGTAAGATGTCACTTCACATATACCTACTAGAATGACTTTTCTTTTTTTTTTTGAGACAGGGTCTTACCTTGTAGTTTAGGCTGGCTGGCCCTGAGCTCACTATGTAGCCCAGGCAACCCTTGAACTCAGCAGTCCTCCTGCCTCTGCCTCCCAAGTGCTGGGATGACAGGCCTGAGCCACCAGGCCCAGCATTGTGGTATATGGTACTGATTGCTGGTTGTGGTATTGTTGTATGTGGTTACTGGGGATTGAACCAGGGACCTTGCGCTTTACTAGGCAGGTGCTGGAACCACTGAGCTAAATCTCTGGCCCCAACTAATTTTTTTTTAAAGGGACTGAGGGTGATGCAGCTCAGTAATAGAGCTTTCTGCTTAACATGCTCAAGGGACTAAGTTCAATTCCTGGCATCACCAGAAAAATAAAACCATGAATGTATTCATTAAAACCATCAAGCAACCTGAAATAATGCAGTAACATTAACATTCTCATGACATATACCAAAACTTTTACTACTAACTTATAAACCATTACTAATTTATAAACCATTACTAATTTATAAAACACTTGATCTTATATTTAGAACAAGAGACTAGTTTCCCTTCTCTGTCGCAAGTAACGAACCTACCTCCCTTCCTTCCCTCTTTCTGCAGTGGTAGCGACAGAATCCTGGGTCTCAAAAGTGCTAGACAAACACTCTACCCAAGATACAACCCCACCCCCACACTTCATCTCCTATTTCAGTAACCAGAAATACTTCAAGCATACAAAAAGGCACACTTCCTAGAAACTTAAATAATATATTTGTTTTGGTTTGAGGGTGTAACTCAATTGCCTGATTTGCATCAGATCCTGGGTTAAATCCATCAAGCCCCCAATTTTTTGTTTTGTTTTTAAATGCTGGGAATCAAACTCATGGCCCCATATATCACAAACACTCTGCCACTGAGCCACAAACCCAATCTTTACCTACATAGCTAAATATTATACCAGAAAACAAAGAAAAAAATACTTCCAGTATCTGAGAAATAAATCATTTCCTAATTTACAGAACTGTTACACATTGAAAGAGAGAGAGATTGGAACAGAAGAGAGACAAAATACACAAGTAGGACATTCATTTAAACGTATACCCAGGCATGGTGGCTCACACCTGTAACCCCAGCACGGGAGGACGAGACAGAACAATCACTCCAAGGTTGAAGGGTGCCTGGGATATACAGAGACTTCAAGACTAGTTTGGACTACACAGCAAGACCTTGTCTCAATAAAACTAAAAACAAAGTGGGGGGCCCTGGGGATATAAGTCAGCGTGAAGGGCCTAGGTGGGGTAGAGGGCTCTTCAACTACTCAAATTCACTTCAGTTTTTAAAAATCTAGATTTTTTGCCAGGCGTGGTGGCTCACGCCTGTAATCCCAGCACTTGGGAGGCAGAGGCAGGAGGATTGCTGAGCTTGAGGCTTGCCTGGGCTACATATGTCATGAGCTGAGGGCCAGCCTGAACTACAAAGTGAGACCCTGTCTCAAAAAGAAAAAAAAAAATTTTTAATGGCACCATATGAGACCTAAAATTTTAACAATAACGAGATTTTTTTTTTCTAGAGTATAAGAAAATAGGTAGACAGGCTGTAGTGGCCCATGCCTATAATCCTAGCACTTGAGAAGCTGAGGCAAGAAGAAGCACCATGAGTTCAAGGCCACCCTTGGCTATACTGTGAGTTCAAAACCAGATGGAACTACCCAGCAAGACCTTGCCTCAAAAAATAGAAAGGAGGATGGGCCAGAGGGTTGGCTCAGTGGTTCCAGCTACTGCCTCGCAAGCACAAGGTCCTGAGTTTGATCCCCGGAAAGCACATATAATGCTGGGCGTGGAGACTCACACCCACCAGCCATCAATGCCACATACCACAGTACCAGGAGTGGTGGTTCACGCCTGTTATCCCAGCACTCGGGAGGCAGAGGCAGAAGGATTGCTGAGTTCCAGGCTTGCCTGTGCTACATAGTGAGCTCAGAGCCAACCTGAACTACAAAGCGAGACCCTTTCTCAAAAAATAAAAATACAAATAAATAAAAAGGAGGAGCAGGAGGATAGGGATACAAGTCAGTGCAGGGGGGCTTTCAAAGAAGTTGTTCACGGCCAGGGATTTGGCTCACTGGCACCACATCTACCATAAAAGCACAAGGTCCTGAGATCAGTTCTTAGTACTGAGGGGAAAAAAAAGCTGCTCAAATTCACTCAACTCTTAATTGATCTAAATTTTAAGAAACTGTGAGACAAATGACCTCTCCTTCTTTAAAATAGAAAGGGGGAGGCAAAGATGTAGCTCTGTAGTTCCAGTGCCTGCCTAAAATAAAGGGGGGTGAGAAGAGTAATATGAAAGAGGGTGACCCCTCTCTTCGTGCAAGCACTATATAAATCATCCAGCCTGTATCCTTAGTCTAAAGCTGGAACAGCCTCTGGGCAGAAGACTTTCCCAGGAAAATCTAAATTGTTTCCACTCTACCCTTTCTCTGTCTTCTTCCCAAAATGATAAAGGGAGACCTGGGTACATGGTGACTTTTTTTTTTTTTTTTCGCTTTTTGAGACAGGGTCTCGCTTTGTAGTTCAGGCTGGCCCTGAGCTCACTATGGTGCCCAGGCAAGCCGCCGCCAACTCAGCAATCCTCCCGTCTCTGCCTCCCGAGTGCTGGGATTACAGGCGTGAGCCACCACGTCCGGCATTGTGGTATGCGGTGTTGATTGTTGGTGGGCGTGTCTCCATGCCCAGCATTATATGTGGTTACCGGGGATCGAACTCAGGACCTTGCGCTTGCAAGGCAGGCGCCGGAACCACTGAGCTAACCCTCCAGCCCTACATGGTGACTCTTATCCTGGAATACCAAGTAATGATGTAATCAGCAAGGAATTCATGGGAGCTCTGGTAATCCCTGTACTCCCACCCAGCTGCTTTGGAGCTGAAGCAGGACGACTACAAATTCAACGCCAGCATGGACAGCTTAAAAAGAACTCAGAGTGTAGCTCAGTAGCAGAATACTTGCCCCCCTGCACTGCGAAAAACAATTATTTATATATATATATTATACACACATATACATACGTATGTACGTATGTATATGTATTTTATATATGTACTTATATATATCTGTACACATATTTAGATATATATAAATATACACACACACCTGCAAACTAAGACTGCTTACTATACCAGTGCTTATTAACAGTAACAAAACAAAGCAACTACTCTATTTGCTGTCTCTCAAAAGTTGATTCCTCTGTGACTAGATCACACAGTATGTCCACCTGGACTGTCTTTTGCACTTAGCACCCTGTGTCAAGGTTCCTGCACACTGTAGCATTTGTCAGAACTTCCTTTCTTTTTTTTAAATTGAATTCTTTATTGGTACATTTTACATACAGCTCACAATCAAACACAACATTGGGAAATCTATACCAGTATGTGACACAGGTCAATTCTCATTTTTACTCACATCCCTACCCACTCACATTCCCCTTCCGCTATATACATGCTTTCATTTTTTCCCAAATCATATTTATTCCTTCCCTCATTACGTACCCACACCAAATTCCCTTTGGATATTTCCCATTCTACAAAACTATCATACATTCTGGAGCTCCTTTACATATACAGGTGCTCATACCAAAGAAAAGGTCTGGTATTTGCATATCTGTGATCAATTTATTTCACTTATTACCAGGTGTATCCATTTGCACATAAATGAATGAATCTTGTCATTCTTTTTTTTTTTTTCTTTTGAGACAGGGTCTCGCTTTGTAGTCCAGGCTGGCTCTGAGCTCACCATGTAGCCCAGGCAAGCCTCGAACTCAGCAATCCCATCTCTGCCTCCCGAGTGCTGGGACCACAGGCCTAAGTCACCACGCCTGGCACTGTGGCATGTGGCATTGATTGCTGGTGGGCATGAGTCTCCACGCCCAGCATTGTATGTGGTTACTGGGGATCGAACTCAGGCCCTTGCGCTTGCAAGGCAGGCGCCAGAACCACTGAGCTAACCCTCCGTCCCCAAATTTTGTCATTCTTAATAGCAGAGTAATACTCCATTTTTTAAACAAACCACATCTTCTTTATCCAGTCTCCAGTTGATGGGCAGAACTTCTTTCTAAAGCAAGCACATATCTGGCAAACATTCTCTTTACCTACTCATTGGTCATGGATTTCTTTGGCTATAATGATGTGGCGGAGGGGATGCTAGAGATTGAACCCAGGGCAGCCCCAGATTACTTTTTTTACTGGGAAAACTGGTTTCTTTGTTTTTGAGACAGGGTCTCACTTTGTAGTTCAGGCTGGCCCTGAGCTCACTATGTAGCCCAGGCAAGCCTCAAACTCAACAATCCTCCTGCCTCTGCCTCCCAAGTGCTGGGATTACAGGCGTGAGCCTGGCATTGTGGGGTGTGGTACTGACTGCTGGTGGGTGTGAGTCACCATGCCCAATATCATATCATTGTATGTGGTTACCAGATCGAACCAGGGACCTTGTGTTTGCTAGGCAGGCGGCAGAAACACTGAGCTAAATCTCCAGCCCAGAAAACTACTGATTTTAATTAAAAAAATATTAAGAAGGGCCAGGGTTGGGCCGGAGATTTAGCTCAGTGGTTCCGGTGCCTACCTTGCAAGCGCAAGGTCCTGAGTTTGATCCCCGGTAACCACATACAATGCTGGGCGTGGTAGCCGGGCGTGGTTGCTCACACCTGTAATCCCAGCACTCGGGAGGCAGAGACAGGAGGATTGCTGAGTTTGAGGCTTGCCTGGACTACATAGTGAGCTCAGGGCCAGCCTGAACTACAAAGCGAGACCCTGTCTCAAAAAAAAAAAAAAAAAAAGAAGGGCCAGGGATTTAGCACAAGTGGTACGGCAAGGGCTGGAGCTCAATCCCTGGTACCATCAAAAAAAAAAAAAGAAAAAAAGAAAGAAAGAAATTGAGAAAACTAGATCCAGCCCTGCTATCACATCACCTCACAGTGGACTACTCTGCATCCAGACAGAGGTCATTTCTCCTTGCTTGTATCCTTTCCTCTGTGAAGCCAGAGTTCACTCTACAGAGCTAGCTCTTCCCTTACTCCTACACCCCTCACTTTTGGCATCATTTAAAAACAAAATAACCAGTTCCATCAATATGACTTTGAACTTACAGGGAATCTTCAGATTTCTATACATCAAGCTTGATAACAACAACTTGGGCAAAGCCATTTGTAATCAGTAAAGCCCCAAACCTTAAAATTCTTCAGAACTACTGCAAAAGCCATTATTACTTGGGAGTGGGAGCAGGGATTATTTACACATCTCACACCAATAATACCAAAATTAACTTCTAACAAAAAGATAACTGATCAACAAGCCTTTGAAAAAGGGCTCAGGTTTTAGCTCAGTGGTTCTAGCACCTGCCTCACAAGCACAAGATCCCAAGTTTGATCCCTAGTATCAAATATATAAATAAATAAATCAGGTTTCTAAAAAATAATTTGAGAGGGCCGGAGGGTTAGCTCAGTGGTTCTGGCGCCTGTCTTGCAAGCGCAAGGTCCTGAGTTCAATCCCTGGTAACTACATACAATGCTGGGCGTGGAGACTCACGCCCACCAGCAATCAATATCACATACCACAGTGCCGGGCGTGGTGGCTCACGCCTGTCATCCCAGCACTCGGGAGGCAGAGACAGGAGGACTGCTGAGTTCGAGGCTTGCCTGGACTACATAGTGAGCTCAGCGCCAGCCTGAACTACAAAGCGAGACCCTGTCTCAAAAAAAATTTAAAAATTAAAAAAATAATAATTTTAGAGGGGCAGAGATTTAGCTCAAGTGGTACCATGCGTACCTAGGAAGCATGATGGCCCGAGTATGATCCCCAGTACCACAAAAGAAAATCATCATCGTCATCATTATCACAATTTTAGAAATTTTATAGCCTGACTCCAATTTATGAGAGAAATTAAATGTATCCTTTATAGCAGCACAGTTTATAATAGCTAAATCTTGGAAACAGCCCAAATGCCCATCAATCGATGAATAGATAAAGATGTGGTTTTTTTATTCGATGGAGTACTACTCTGACATAAAGAAGGATAAACCTGGACCATCTGTAGGTAAATGGATGTACCCTGAGACTACTCTCTTAAATGAAATAAATTGGACACGTGTTCAGATATCACATGGTTTTTCTGGTGTGAGAAACCAAAGGTATAAATAAGGACCAAAATGTGTAATAGGCTCTGTGAAAAGAGAAGAAAAACACTCAGGGCCAGGGATTTTGCTCAGTGGTTCCAAGCCTGCCCAGCATGCAAAGTCCTGAGCTTGATCCCCATTGTGGCGGGGGGGGGGGGGGGGGGGC
>PVIC010007421.1:0-32885 GCA_004025085.1 Thryonomys swinderianus | reverse complement strand
AGTCTGGCTTCTTACTGGCTCAGAAGAGATTTACAAATATGGAAGAGTAAGAGGATAGGAAAAAGTTGTATTGGAACACAGTGTAAACTCACAGTTTTAAACTATACGACACATATATGTTCATGTGTGCATGTATGTATATACACACGCATACAACAAATCTCTGTTCTGCAGCAGTCAAGGGAGTATCCATTCAGATCTTGGTTCCTAAATAGCTATCAGGCTAATGGACTGAGGTAAAGTACTTTTTGCATCAGAAATAAATGATAGAGACATGGAATCCAGTTTGCCTCTCTCCTCTCTTCTCTTCAGCTCCTGGGATGAAGCAGCTTCCCCTGGTCATTTTTCAGGGATGATTTGAGTAGCAAAATACTGCATTAGAATCCATAGAAAAAACTAGGCAAAATAAATCTGCTATTCTGAATAAGTCTGTACACCAAGAAGAAAGGCACGGTGAGAGAAAGAGAGCCCGAGAGGTTTTCTAGTTTGCAGCAGAAAACAATGCAGAACCCTCACAGGAATGGATAATTACCATTGGTCAACAATTACAGTAGTATGTATCACAGCAAAGAGTTACCAATAAACTAAGCAGAGTGCACAGGCCTGGAGTCCCAATACTACGGAGGCTGAGACAGTAAGATCCAAACTTTAAACTGAGCGAGCCTGGGAACTAGTCACTGGTGTAAAAGGGAAGCCCTCCCCCACACCTCCAGAATACTGCCCCTCCTTTGCTTTGCTTTTTCCTCAACAGTCATTCACTAAACAGCTGTTGAGGCTGAAGGACAGGTATTTTGAGATTTTTTTTTCTCTACTTTTGTTAATTTTCCAACTTCTCCAAGATCAATTTCTTTTACACACTTCTAAAACACAAACTGCTGGTACAGTAATAAATGTGCTTTCTGTCTTGTGCATTAAACAAAAGCATCTAGCAGGAGGTCTCACAGCTACGATAATTTCCAAGTTGTGATGAGAATGAGATACTGGTAATGATAATGTGAAATATGGAAATAAATGATCTGCATGGGTAATAAAATCACAAGTATAATGTACACTACCAAGTTACATCTTTTATTACACCACAGTTGAAGAAAATAGTAGATCCCTATAAAGTAGGTAAAAGATATAGTATTTTCCCATCCAAGTTAAAAGTTCTCTAATTTCTTATCTAAGTGGCAGTCACTGAAGATTACAACATACCTTTTTCTTTTCTTCTTTGAGACAGGGTCTCACTTTACAGTTCACACTAGACATAAAGTCACTATGTAGTCCAGGATGGCCTCAAACTTGGGGGGATACTCCTACCTCTGTCTCCCAGCTGCTGGGATTACAGGAAAGCACCATCACACTCAGCTTGTTTTTTGGGTTTTTTTTTTTTTGAGACATGGTCTCGCTGTGTAGCCCAGGTTGGCCCTGAGCTCACTATGTAGCCCAGGCAAACCTCAGACTCAGCAATCCTCCTGTCTCTGCCTCCTGAGTGCTGGGATGACAGGCATGAGCTACCACGCCGGGACTATGGTGTGTGGTACTGACTGCTGGTGGGCGTGAGTCATACATGACAAAAATTAAGTGTTTCCTATTTGAATTTTTCCCAATTGTAACAGCGGAACAGTTCTTTATATAATAATTCTTAAATATGTTAGAATTCATTTCAATCTTCAAAATGAAATCATTAATAATCAAACCTAACTCACTAAACTTAAGTTTTGTTTTTTGGTTTTTGTTTGTTTGTTTTTGAGACAGAGTTTCACTGTGCAGTTCAGGCTGGCCCTGAGCTCACTATGCAGCCCAGGCAAGCCTCTAACTCAGCAATCCTCCTGCCTATGTTTCCCAAATCCTGGGATTACAGGCGTGAGCCACCAAGCCCAGCACTAAATTTAAACTTTTATAGAGCCATTCCACTGTGGGATTTTTTAGACACCTGATATTTCCCATTTAGCAGAAAGGAACATATGCAGGGGGGAAAATCTGAATACAGGGCTGAAACATTTTCTACCAAAAACATTTTTTCATTATAAAGCATATTTCTACACAATGAAAATCAGTGAAACAAAAAGAGTTGGGGATTTAGCTTAGATTGAACCCAGGCCCTGGGTTCAATCCCTAGCATAAACAAATGCATACATACATACACACATACATACAAGCTAGATATCACTCAAAAATTACATGGCTTTTAATAAAATTTAGCATTCGGTTTCCACATAATAGCATTGTATATTGAATGCTATTTTATTCAAAATATAGTGAAATAGGGCCGGAGGGTTAGCTCAGTGGTTCCAGCGCCTGCCTCACAAACGCAAGGTCCTGAGTTTGATCCCCGGTAACCACATACGATGCTGGGTGTGGAGACTCACGCCCACCAGCAATCAATACCACATACCACAGTGCCAGGTGTGGTGGCTCACGCCTGTCATCCCAGCACTCGGGAGACAGACAGGAGGACTGCTGAGTTTGAGGCTTGCCTAGACTACATAGTGAGGTCAGAGCCAGCCTGAACTACAAAGCGAGACCCTGTCTCAAAAGGGGGAAAAAAAAAAGAAAAAAATATATATATAGTGAAATATGAGGCAAATAATATTAGTAAAAACTAGATGTTACTTTTTTTTTAGTTTCTTGCTCATCAGGTTATTATGTATCTGTTTCAAGATTCTAAATATTTTGAATCATACAAAAGTGAAATTCAGGAGTCTATACACTCAAGGTATTTTCAGACTTCACTATTTACTACTGAATGGTTAGCTACAGCTCAAACACATAATTTTTAAAAACAGTTAAGGTTAATGTTATAGTTATGTACATTTAGTGGTTAATGTTATAGCTCAATGGTATGTGCACTTGCCTAGAACCTATGAGGCCCAAGGTCTGCAGCTGAGAACCACAAAGTCAGGTGAATGATGCCAGAAGATCTGAGTTCAAGGTCAACCAAGGCTAATAGTGAATTTAAAGCCAGCTTATGCTATAGTACACAGGGAAAATGTCTCAAAAACAAAGGCAAAAATAGAAATAAAAAGGAAGGAGAGAAAAAGAAGGGAAGGGAAACAAAAAGGAAAAAGGGAAAAAGAAAGGGAAAGGGAAAAAAGGGGAGTAAATAATAGTAAAGAAATACACAGTTCCAAGTAGATATGCTAGTTTTCATCAAATATTTCTTTTTTTTAATGTAAGCTACATGGTTATGGACATAGTTCAGTGAGTACCTTTCTAGCATGTGCAGGGCCCTAGATTTG
This sequence comes from Thryonomys swinderianus, assembly GCA_004025085.1. Taxonomy (NCBI): domain Eukaryota; kingdom Metazoa; phylum Chordata; class Mammalia; order Rodentia; family Thryonomyidae; genus Thryonomys; species Thryonomys swinderianus. The sequence goes on along the minus strand of PVIC010007421.1, from coordinate 29,661 downwards.
ATCCCCAATGCTGGAAATAAATATTTCAAATTAAAGGCAAAGTGAGATTTGGAAGACCATCTGGAAAAGCCTTCACTCACAAGACCACCATCTTTATAACTTCTACAAATATTTTCCCAGAACATTAGTGTTAAAAGAACTTAAAAAAACATAAATCAAGCTAGAAACCTCTTCATAAACATACCACACAACACAATTCCAAGCAACCAAGAATGTACAACAAAAACAGCTGGGAAAAGGTACACTCTTTGCCCAAGTCAAATGACACCATTGCTCCTGCAATGAGCCCTATATGCACTCTGTATTAATTTTAACATTATTTCAAGGTAACTGAATCTTTTTGTCACTTTTAAAATATGCAAAAGCCTTTCATGCAGATAGATAACTCAAAATCATAATATTCAAAACCAGAGGTCATTTCATAGAATTGCCAGTTCTCAAAGAAATGATACAGGAATGACACAGACTACCTCCTAAGTCAAATCTCTAGTTTTAAAACCATCTCCAGTTAGATAGCAAGTTAAGGACAAAGAAATTCTTCATTTCATACTGGATGCGGGAAGCAACATATCTGAACATTTATGACATAAAATATAGAACTTATCCAACCTAAACTCAGGGAACTATTGTGATACAACATTCAAAATTAGCAAAAATAAAATAGAATTTTAAATGGCTCTTAATCTTTGACAAAATGTTTACAAGAGGAGTTACCTCACTCAAGCTTCTGAATTCTGAATGTTTAACCTACCGATGGGGAATCCATGAGAAGAATGTAATACGTGACTTACTTAAAATCTTCAAATAAGGCACACAGAATTTTTAAATCTTTAAAAGCTTCTATTTATTTGCTCATTTTAATTCAAGGAGTCGTCCCAGCACACACACACCTCTCTCTCCTCTCTCTCCTCTCTCTCTCTCTCTCTCTCTCACACACACACACACACACACACACACAACTAAAGGACAGCAACCAATTGTTGTGTAATTCCTCCCTTCCCCCTTCAACCCAGCTAACATACAAAGGAAAAGACTTTCTCTATTGTGGACCGGTAATGAATCTTTGTTAACTAAAACCTGATTCAGAAATAGCCCTTTTTTTTAATTCACCATATGGAAAGCTGTGAAGAGAATCAACACAATAGATTTATTATTATACAAGAAGATAAAGCCAATTTTTAAAAATACTGATTATATTCTAAGGGCTTGTTCTTTCTTTGGCACTGAGAGAAAAAGCCAAATCAGCAAGTATCCTTTCAATCTATTGTTTGCAGAAAACACTGATCAAAATATACATTTTTTAAAAATGACTCTAATCCTTTTCTCCCCTTAAAATGTCTCTAAACTGCCCTGCCCCCACAGCTGTCTGGTTTAATCTGGTTTGGTTTTTTTAAATCCAAATACTTAGTGCAAAAGCCTAATCACTGTTAAGCGAACATTCATCTTGAAAACGTTTTATATAATGTATTCCCAGTGTACCCCTCTTAATCCTGTAAAACAGTTATTAGTTAATGTTGTAATCAGCTAGGGAAAAGGGTACAAGTAGGCACTTAAGCTTCATTTTTTTTCTTTTTTCTTTTTTTTTTTTTTTTTTTGAGACAGGGTCTCGCTTTGTAGTTCAGGCTGGCTCTGAGCTCACTATGTAGCCCAGGCAAGCCTCGAACTCAGCAATCCTCCTGTCTCTGCCTCCTGAGTGCTGGGATTTAAGCTTCATTTTTAATAGAGGTAATGCATGGGTTTTTTTTTTCATCTTGATTTCTACAAGACACCAGAGATGACATGATTACGTTTTCTTGCAGAGCCCTCATTTTGGTACAGCTACCTTTTTATTCCTTTCATTTATTCCAATTTCGTTTTCCATTTAAGTAGCAATCACACATTTTACAATATATACTCCACAACAGAGATTTAAAAAGACGGGTCCACTCAGCTCCACCGCTGGGGATCAGCAAGAACGTTTCTTCTAGGTGCAGAAAAACACACAAGAAACCAGAAATAAGTCTGGGGAGGAGGGGTCCGGGAAGGTCAGGAGTTAAGGGAAGATGCTTCTTGTATGCATTTGTATGTTATTTTAAAACACACTACCTATTCGAATAACAAAGTAAACTTATTTAAAAATGAAATAGGCCGCCTTTAAAATAATGGGGTTTAAAAAACAAGGTATGCTTAGTTCCAAAATAACCTGCTTCTGTTTGCAGCATCTGCTTTTTGTCTGCAATAGGTAAGATACGCCTTTAAACGCAGTGTGCAATCAACGTGCCAGCTAAGCCCTTCTCAATACAGCTCTGTTCCTCCAGACCGCCGCTCCCGCTCCACAGCAGCTCGCGTCCTGCCCTCCTCCCTCCGCGCATTCTGAGCTCTGCTCTGCAGATTCCCACAAAGTGGGTCCTGGCCGCCATTTTAGAAAGTCATTCACACGAGCCGGACCGCAGCACCATCCGCTTCACGACCTCCCCAAACTGCCCCGGACCACTTCCGGCTCCTCTCCTTGTCCCCTCATCTTGCACAGCGGTCACACTTCCAGGCAGAGGCAAGCAGTGCCTCTGCAATGTGCAAAGTGGAAGTGACACGTCCAGCCACTTCACAGGAGGGAAATGATGGACGCACGTGTTAGCACGTCGGGCGAGTTTCCCAGGCCGAGAGCTATAGGGCGGTCCGCGGGACCACAGCGAGCACATCCCGGCGGGTTTCCGCTCCAACAATCTGAACCTTCATGATTTTCCACCAAAACACTGACGCGACCGGCGAGGGCGAGGGGCGGGCAGGGGGTGGAGCAGCGCCAGCCAAGTTCCCAGCCGCCGCCGGTCGGCCCGCGGGCTCCGCTCGCACCGGGCGTCCCGACCGCCCTCTCGCCGGCTCTCAGGCACACGCAAGTAGGCACCGGGCGCCGGGACGCGCGCCTCCCCCGGCAGCCCAGGGCGGCCCCGCAGGCTGTGAATGGTCTCGCCGCCCGGCCTCTTCTCACGCGCGGGCACGCGCACACGCGCGCCCCGGCGGCCAAGATCTAGCGTCGGGCAACAGCCGCGGCCGGCAGAAGCCGGGCCCCTCCGCCTCCGAGCGGGCGCCCCGCGGCCGCCGCGTCCACTTTCCCGCGCCGGCGGCCGCAACACAACCCGTTCTCGCACGGTGACTCACGCCGCAGGGCGCCCTAAGTCCCTCGCTCGCCGGGCAGAGGGACCGACAGCCCCGCGGGTCGCGGCCGCCCGGACAACCGAGACCCGGAGCGCCCCGCGGTCGGCTCGGGTCCCGCTCCCCGTCACACAGCCAGGACTGCGAGGCCTCCGCCGGTCCCGGGCGGGCGCAGCAGAGAGAACCGCGCTCCCGCGCAGCGCGGCGGCGCCCCGACGGCAGGCAGCGTCCCTCCGGCGCCGCGGGCGGGCCTCCCGGGGAGTCGGGCACCGGGCCCCCGACCCCGTCCGCAGAACAGACGCGCGCCCGCTTCCAGGCCGGGAGCGGCGCTGCCGAACTAAAGGCCGTCGAGCGGCCCTCGGGGGAGCTCGGTCCTTCCCACCGCCCGCCGGCGGCTCCGGCCCGCAGCGCCCCGTAACTCGCGCCGGAGCCGGGCTCGGGGCGCCTCCCGCTCCCCGCCACCGCTACCGCCAGGGCGACCGCGAAGCCCGGGTCCGGGCGCCCTCCCGCCTCCGGGCGTCCCCGCCGAACCCCGGGCCCGCCCGCTCCACCCGCTCCTCCCGCCCAGGGCGGCCTCCGGGGCGCCGGGGTGCTGCGGGGCCCGGACGCTCCGCGGGGCAGTCGGACGGGCATGGGTCCCGGGCCGGTCGCTCGGGCGGGAAGCGGGGCGCAAGGACGCGGCCGCGGTGAGCTCGGCGGAGGGGGACTGAGAGCCGCGCCGGGAGGGTGGCGGCCGTCAACGGGCCGGCGGGCGGCGGCCGAGAGCGAACGCGGGGCCTCGCGGCGCGCACTCACCGTTTGAAATGCTCGATGATCTTCTCCTCCCGCACGTTCTCCGGTAAGTTGCCCACCCAGAGATGTCTGGTTTCCCGCACCATGCTGGGCGGCGTGCCGGCGACCGCGCTGGCCGGCTCCCCTTCGCCGGCTCCGAGCGAGGCCGTCAGCGCCGGGAGGCGGGCGCCGGGGCGGCGGCGGCGGCGGCTGCGGCGGTGGCGTCGGCAGCGGCGGCGGCTCCTCCGGCTCCCCCCCGTGCAGAGACCATCCCTCTCCCCCAGGTTCCGACTCTCCGGCCCCGCAGCTCCGCTCTGCCGCCACCACACACCCGAAGCCGACCCTCGCGCTCCGGCGGCGCATGCGCGCGGGCGGCGGCGGGCGGGGGGAGCGGGAGGAGGGGCGAGCGGGACCCGGGCGGCGGCGACGACGACGACGGAGCTGGCGCTGGGGCGGCCGGACGCTTCCCACCGGCGCGCGCGGCCCGCCTCCCGCCGCTTGGCCACCGCCCCCTCGCCACGGGCGCGCGCGCGTTCTTCCGCCCGCCCTCCGCGGCCCGGACGCCGAGTTCCTCACAGCCGCGCGCAGGCGCGCAGGCCGAGCGGGGGAGGGGTGGAGGCGAGGCGGGGGCGGGGGGCGCAGCCGGGACGCGACGCGCGCGCTGGGCCCCACTGCGCAGGCGCGAGGCCGAGCGGGAGGACGGCTCTGCGCGACCGCTAGGTCAGCGCGAGCGGCGGCTTTGAGCCTGCGGTGTGGGCGTCCCTGGCGCTCACCCTGGGAGAGGAAAGAGAAACGGGCTGATTTCGACTGTAGAGGCGCCTTAGCTGCCCAGGCTCTTCTCCCGAAAGGCAGAAGCCCGCGCTAGCTGTCCCCGAGGCCAGCCCCTGGCCGTCTCCGCCCTTGGATCCCCGCCTGCTTGGGAAAGTGGTCGGAGTCGGGCCGCCTCCGCCCGCCCGTCCCGCCCCGGAGCCCTGGGCTCGAGCGCGGGCAGAGCTCCGGCGGGGCTGGCCGTCGTGACGCGGTCCGGGGACGGAGCTGGAACCCGGGGGGGCCCCCGCTGCTCGCTGCAGACCGACGGCGGGCTTGGACGCAGGAGGCAGTCGAAGAGGGGACCGGACCCAGCCTGGGCGTGCTTTTGCACAAAGACCAGCCGAGCGACACGGGGAGGTCCGCAGAGTTAGAGCAGGGTCCCGCTCTAAATGCAGAAAAATACAGCTAAGTGGAAGTCCGCAACTCAATTTTCCTTCCCGACTTTTATCCATATAAGTGACAGAAATAAAGTGTTTCGGGAAGGATAGAGTTTTGGTCTTCTAAAAAATGGTTTCTGTATACGAACCGGCTTGTCCAATTACACTATTTTGAATTGTAAAATATCACCGCTATCAATGGCGCTATTATCTATCAGTTGTGCATACCTTTTTATTCCGCAGAGGATAAAATACCGCATACAGTTTGATCATTTTCCATAAGAGCCCAAAGTTTTTTTTAATGACTAAATCAAGAGAGTATAAAATTACCATAGCAAGTTTACGCTGAACTTTCCTGTGTTTGGCTTAACAGTCTGTATAATAAACTTGATCTAGCAGGTTTGATCCCATGAATCTTCTCTCAGAGTATTTAGTAGGCCAAGCAATTCCTTTACCGCACAGTTGGGAAAATTACAGTACAAGATTTGCTAACTCGGGCTAACACTTCTGCTTTGGTTGACATTTTTCCGCTGAATTGGTTTTTGAAATTTTGGCAAGTTACTTGTTTTTTGTTTGTTTTTTGAGACAGGGTCTCGCTTTGTAGTTCAGGCTGGCCCTGAGCTCACTATGTAGCCCAGGCAAGCTTCAAACTCAGCAATCCTCCTGCCTCTGCCTTCCGAGTGCAGGGATGACAGGCGTGAGCCACCACACCCGGTTTTGGCAAATTACTTGTATGACGTCCAGATATCAATCGTGGTAATTTAACTGGTTTATTTTCTATACTATTTTGTCCACTTGTGTTATGTTTTATACTTCAATATGTTCATTTATTCATTTATTTTACCGGTTCAGGGACTTCAAGAAGAGACAAACTATTATTGTGATTTTTTTTTTTTTTAGCACGAGGGACCAATCCCAGGGCCTTGTGCAAGTACTGTCTCTACTCGACCAGTGAGTTACACGTTCGGTCCTTCATTTTTGAGACAAGGTCTGATTAATTCCCCAGGTTTACCTTGAATTTGGGATTCTTTTGCCCCAGAATCCGAAGTAGCTTGGGATCATGGGCATACAACGACACCCACCCAACTCATTGTTAGTATTTTTAAATTCATTCATAATTTAAAGTACTTAATGGCACCACAGGGTTTTGTCTTGGTTTTTTCTCTTCAGGAAAGTCAGTAATGAAATAAAATGGAAACTATGTTTTTGAAAATAGTACAAGAATAAAGAGACTTAACTCCATCACCTCCATCCCCGTTTATCGGGTGGCTGAGGCAGAAGGGTCACCTCACCCATGGAGTTCAAGACCAAAACAGTCTGGGCAACATACAAGATGCCCAAGTCTAAAAAAAAAGAAAGTTTTAAATAAATGAAAAGCAACATTTTGAGCTGAGACTGTAGCTCAGTGGTACAGCATTTGCCCAGCAGACAAAGAGATCCTGAATTCAATCTCCATCGACACAAATAAATAAATAAAATTTACCTACCCACTTAAAAAAACAAAAACAATTTTCCTACTACATTTTTCTTCTGGATTGGCCTAAAAGTTTTGTTTCAGCAGTGCAATTTCCCCACACAACCATAACAAAGAGACCAGCAGTGTACTTAGTTCCTTGCCTTTGTTTTTTCTCCTGACATCTTCTGTTGCAGAAGCTGTTAATCACAACACCACTGGTCGGTGCCTGCCCCTCGCACATCCCCGAGTCCAGCGATGATTGTATCGGTGTCCCGGCGGTTTTCATTTTGCCTGGTAATGCTTTACTCCGTTTCTATCCAGTTACAAACATTTACAAGAGCAGACTTCCTTCGTGAACGATGTATCTTCGGGTGTTTCGATAAAAAAGAAAGAAAAAAACAAGCAAGTAGTTAACCCACTCTTGTTCTTTTATTTTCACTTTAACAATTAATAATTGATGCCTATTGGAAAAGATCAAAAAAGTAGGGTGTGAGTTATCTATAATAGATGGTGAGATGAATTTCCTCACTTGAATATTAAAGAGAATTCAGAAAGGTGACATTAAAGCAGAGCCGTTTGCAAAGGGGAATGAAAATAGGTTTGTTTCTGATCAAGCCTTATTTTCACACTGTGCAGCGTTGCTGTTAGCACGCTAGACGAGCTCAAAGAGTTCAGTCATGCGTGGTAGACGCTCAGATGGGGGAAGCGCCTCAGCCTCGAATCAAGCTTTGCATGCTAACGTGGCAACTAGAGCAGATAAATTCCTATCACCATTTAAATGGGAGGACGGCATTACCAGATACTGAAGAAGGATTTCCCTACAAATTGGGTCTTGAGCTATTAAAACCATTTCATGAGAAAATGTACTTAAAGCATTTCTTCTAAAGGAATCATATAGAAATATATTAACGAGCTCTAAAATGGCCATAGCCCCAGCCACAGAGAACTTGACAGTACTAATTCCTTTTGTGAGAATCAGGGTGCCACCCCCAAAAAATAGAAAACAGTTAACACCACTGTAGTTTATTTTTTTGGGTTTTTTTGTTGTTTTGAGACAAGACCTTGCTATGTAGTACAGGCTGATCTTTAACTCACCACGTAGCCTGGCAGGGATCTTCTTGCCTCAGCCTCCCAAGTGCTGGGATTACAGGCATGCACATAGCCTTATCTGATTTCCACTGTGTTTTTATCAGAGTGTCTGACATAGTGCACTTTGTTTCTTTATCGTTATATCTCTCTGTGTGTAAAAGGTACATAGCAGAGGTTAAAGCTAAACTAGGGCCTTTACTCTGAGCTACATGCCTGGCTGTTTATTTTAGACACACTCCTGATAAATCATATGAAGTTTCTCAAGCTGGACAGGAACTCTTGAATTCACAATGCTCTTGCCTCAGCCTCCCAGGGTTGTGAACTTGCAGACATGTATCACCACAATCAACTGTCATCTTACTGTTTCTGAGAATTAGATGGTGAGAGACCCATCTTAACCACCTGACTTAACAGATAGCAAGCGTACTCAGGGAAAATTAACGACACATAAATTGTCAAAATTCCTAAAAAAAATTTTAAAATTCCTAAAAGTTGAATATTACCATCTTAGTCTTCTACATTACACTTTCAACTAATCAACACTTTAAAATTTACTTTATCGTTCAGGCCTTTAATAAAGAAAAAAAAATATTTTTGCCCAGTAGCGGGCATTGAACCAAGTGCCTGGGCGCTCTCTGACCCTGAGCTACAGCCCCAACCCTTTTCATATTTTTTTTTTTTTGAGACAGGGTCTCGCTTTGTAGTTCAGGCTGGCCCTGAGCTCACTATGGTGCCCAGGCAAGCCGCCGCAAACTCAGCAATCCTCCTGTCTCTGCCTCCCGAGTGCTGGGATGACAGGCGTGAGCCACCAAGCCCGGCACTGTGGTATGCGGTGTTGTTGGTGGGCGTGAGTCTCCACGCCCAGCATTGTATGTGGTTACCGGAGTTTGAACTCAGGACCTTGCACTTGCGAGGCAGGCGCTGGAACCACTGAGCTAACCGTCAGGCCCCCCCCTTTTCATATTTTTGAGACAGGTTCTGAGTAAATTGCCCACGCTGTCCTTGAACTCTCCATTCTCTTGCTTCAGCTTCTAGAGCAGCTGGGTTTGCAAGAATCCACCACCATACCCGGCATTAAAAGTTGACTGAGAAGAAAATCTGGACCGGAGATTTAGCTCAAGTGCTACCGCACCTACCGTGGAAGCACAAGGGCCAGAGTTTGATCCCTGGTACCACCAAAAAAAGAAAAAGAAAAAATCAATTTCACCACATTATGATAATACTTTGAATGCTATCTTTGGGAAATGATGATAAAAGAAAATGTCTCAGAAAAACAACTATAAGGAACCCGGCTTCTTTAAAATTTTCAGTGCTCACGCAGTATCTGCTTACAAGGAAGTTTGAGTAAAAGAAAATTTGCAACAAAAGGTTCACTACTTTTACTGAAATGTGTATTATTGTACATGATCCGTGGAAATATAAAACCTGACTTTATGATGATTACTGCTAAATAGATTGCAATTGTGGTCAAGGGGTTTTCAAATAAAAATTTACAAAACTGGTAACTGGTGGGTGTGTTTCCATGTGTGTTTATGCACAAAATGTAAGTAAATCCATTGTTTTTTTTTTTTTGAGACAAAAGTCTCACTACGTAGATGAGGCTGACCTTGAACTCATTATGTAGTATGTATCCCAATTAGCCTCAAACTCAAGGCAATCCTCGTGCTTCAGCCTCTCAAGTACTGGAATTACAGGTGTATGCCATCACATCTATTTTATCTAAAAAATAAAATGTTTAAATTTCTACCATTCTCTATCCTATAAGAACTGCTGTTATTTTCCTCTATATAAGGAAATGGTGCCAATGTGCCTTTAGAATTCTAAATATAATTTAGTAGTATTTGTGAAATGTGTGGGATATAGGAAGAATAATGTTAGTTATAGTTAATGTCTTCTGTGGTCAAATCTCAAATTTCCAAAAACTTTATCCTGTAGTTCCTAAACCTTTTTTGGTTAATTTTGTACTGAGGCTCACACCTAGGGATGTTCTACCGCGGAGCTATACCGCAGCCCTTTTTGAGCCTGTGATCCTCCTGCTTCAGCCTCCCCAGGAGCTGGGATTCCAGGCTGGCGCCGCCCAGAGCAGTCGCGGCGGACCCTGTGCCCCGGGTCAGGGCGCCCGCCCAGGAGGTGCGGGGCCAAGCGCGGCGGGCGACGCTCCGGCGCCGCCCCGAAGGGCCAGGCTGCCTCCTCCCCGAGCCCGTCCCGCACTCCGACGCCAGAGGCTGGAGGGGCGTCGCTGCGCACGACGCGGGCGGGTGCAGGGCGGGAGTCAGGCCCGGCGCGGGAGGAGCGCTCACGCCGCCCGAGGGCCTTTTCCTCGGCAAGAACCACCGCCCCGGCGGCGGCTCCACCGCGCCCCGAGAAAGCGACGGGGTCCCCGCGGCTGACACTGTCCAGGTCGGCCGGGGGCAGCAGCCCGGGCCCAGCCTGCACCGGACCCGGACCGGGAACCGCGCCCGGCTGGCGGACGACTTCCTCCGCGGGCCGTGGGCCAGGGTCCCGCGGCGCCGAACGCAGGCCCTTGGAAGAGCCGTCCACAGGGAGCCGAGCCGGATGCCCAGGAGCAACTTCGCAGCACGGCGGCCGCCGCGAGCCACCTGGAAGAACCCGCAGGGAGAACGCGCCGCGCAGGCGCGCTCGGCGCTGCCCCGCCTCTCACCCCTCCCAGGCCCGCGAGGTCGCCCCCTGCGCCCGGCGGCGCTCTTGGGGGAGGGGAGAGCCCGCTCCCTGCGACGTGAGAGGGAACCGCCCCCTCGGGCGGGAGCGCGCGCACGCACCACTCTCACACTGCCGCGCCCGCGCTTCCCGGCTCGGCCTATTGCGCCTGCGCAGGGAGGGAGGCGGCTGCGGCGAAACCTGCTTTTTTGTGAATTTCTCTGAGAAGTTTCTAGAAGGGCGAAGCCAAAGGGAAGCTGGGGATGGGAAGCAGCGTTTGAGAGAAGGAAGCGAAAGGCCCGCTGCGGAGCGCCGTCCACCTGCCTACCGATCCTCAAGCCACGGCCACAGCAGAGCCCGAGCCTGGCGAGGCGCTCCCACCCGGGGAGAAGCATGGGGACGGCGTCGCGGCGCGCCCGGAGCCCTCGTCAACGAGACGAGGACAGGGCAGCGTGGCTGGAAACGCCCGGGCGCCACGGGGCGCTGCGGGTGGAGCGGGCGCGCGCCGGGGCTCGCAGCTGCCAGGCTCGGGTCCGGGGCGCCGAACTCCATTTTCCGTAGTTGTCGCCCGCTGGCGGCTCCGTGGTCACCGCTTCGGTGGCTGACGCCGCGAGCGACCGCAGCGGCCCGAGGCTCCGCGAGGCGGGGGCGGCGGCGCTTGGCTGCCATTTTGTGGCGCGGCCGCCATTTCGCGCTGCGCGGGGCGGGGCGGCCCCTTTGTTCCCGGGAGCCGCTGAGCGCGCGGCGCGGCGGCCTGGGAACCCGGCCGGGGACCCCACCCCTTCCCGGCGCGCGGCGAGGAGAGGCTCGGGGCGGAGTGCGGAGCGCGGGGGGCGCCTCGCGGCCGGGCCGGGGCGTGGCCGGAGTGAGGCCGACGCGGCCCCGCGCGCACTGCGCAGCCGCGTTCGCACGGTCCCCGGCCCATTGTTTACTTCCGACCGCCCGCGCCGGCCGCGGGTCCTGAAGCCCTGCCCCGTTGAGGACGCCTTCCTTTTAACGGCTGTTAGTCCCTCGCGGTCTGTAGGTAGCCAGCCGACCGATAAAATCTGTTCTGTGCCTTCCAACCTCATTTCACATTCTGTAAGACCTGCCCTTATCTGATTTCGGGGGAAATAAATTAGTGTTTTTAATGTTACCCTCATGGCTTCTATCAACAAAGCCAGGAAATTCGAGTAATGCTGCTAAAATTGTCTTCCAACCCTGCGTGCGTGCAGGTTTTTATTTTTAATGGCTCGAGTTTGTTCTTCCGAACAGCTTGAGTTTCTAAAGGAACCTTTCCTAATTAGAGTTTACTGATAGCACAACCGCAGTGTTTGTGCGTGTGTGCGCGCGCGCGCGCGTGCATGTTACTATATATTATAGGACGTGATTGTCAGTTTCGTTACTGAATTAAGTTTAATATGAAAAGGTCAAAAATGTTGAGGAAACAAGGATTTGATGTCATTCAGATGATATAGAAGAGATTTTAAGATTACAGATTTTTAGTTCTGTTGTAAGAATATTGTATGCAGCTTTAAATTTTTATCTTTACCTTCACTTTCTCAGTTATTAAACTACTGTTTTTTTACTACTGTTTTGTTTTCGTCTGTATATCCAAAGTGGAATTAAACTGTTGGTTTTGTTGGTAAATAGGACATATCCCAAGGATCTAGACAGAGAGTCGGAGATTTAGCTCAGTGGTTCCGGGGCCTGCCTCGCAAGCGCAAGGTCCTGAGTTCGATCCCTGGTAACCACATATAATGGTCTCCACGCCCACCCACCATCAACACCGCATACCACAATGCCAGACGTGGCTCACGCCTGTAATCCCAACACTCGGGAGGCAGAGACAGGAGGATTGGTGAGTTCGCGGCTGCTTGCCTGGGCACCCTAGTGAGCTGAGGGCCAGCCTGAACTACAAAGCAAGACCCTGTCTCAAAAGCAAAAAAAAAAAGAATTTCAACCCTTTTTTTTTTGAGACAGGGTCTCGCTTTGTAGTTCAAGCTGGCCCTCAGCTCACTATGTAGCCCAGACAAACCTTGTACTCAGCAATCCTGCCTCTGCCTCCCGAGTGCTGGGATTACAAGTGTGAGCCACCACGCCCGGCTTCAACCCTTATTTTTAAAAATTTCATTACAAATTTAAACTCTGAAGCTCTCATACACACAGCCTAGAATGTTCATAAATACAGACTGCAGAGAAAATTCTTCATTAAAATAATTTTTAAATGGATAAAACATTATCCATAGGCATCAGCTTATTCTCCAACAGTCTTCAGGAGCCGCAGTTCTAGGGTTAGTATGGCTGCTTCTCTCCCAATTTTACAAGTAAATTTCTATACTTAATTGAGAGGAATAAAAGGATGTGGTGCTCTATATCCCCTCTGGATGGGTCCCCAAGGTTTTCACCTCACATGAAGTTGAGCTTTTTTTTTCTACTTTTTTTTTTTTTTTTTTTTGCTTTTTGGAGACAGGGTCTCGCTTTGTAGTTCAGGCTGGCCCTGAGCTCACTATGGTGCCCAGGCAAGCCGCCGCGAACTCAGCAATCCTCCTGTCTCTGCGTCCCGAGTGCTGGGATTACAGGCGTGAGCCACCACGCCCAGCATTATATGTGGTAACCGGGGGTCGAACTCAGGTCCTTATGCTTGCGAGGCAGCCGCCGGAACCACTGAGCTAACCCTCCGGCCCTCTACTTATTTTTTGAATCCATGAGCATTGCTGTCTTTTACCTTTTTCCACTATGTTAATGCAAGTGATCTTTGCATATAACATGATACTGGTGAGGAACCCCAGATATCTGAAGTTACCAGTCCATGAACGATTGAACTTTTTTTTTTTTTTCGAGACAGGGTCTTGCTTTGTAGTTCAGGCTGGTCTTGAACTCGTATGTAGCCCGGGCAAGCCACAAACTCACAGCAGTCCTCCTGCCTCCGCCTCCCAAGTGCAAGGGCTACAAGCACCGTGGTGTGTGGTACCGGGGACAGAAGTTGGGACCTTGCACTTGCGAGGCAGACCCTGGAACCACAGAGTTAAGCCCCCCGTCCGGTACTGCCTTCTGAAGCATGAATAGACACCAAGAGGAGCAAGACTAACATTCCAGTCTTCATCACTTAGGTCTCTGTCCAGAGCACCGCAGGAAACAGGAAGTGAGCCACACAGGAACCTTGTTTTTGTTTTTTGAGACAGTGTAGCTAAGGCTGACCTTGAACTGTGTACCCTTGGCTGGCCTCATACCGTGTGCACCTCCTCCCTCAGCCTCTGGAGTGGTAGGGTTACCAGGTGGCACCACCCTACCGGGCACGTTTTCTTAAAGAGTAAGTCATATTTACACTGCTGACATCTCCCTGATGTCCCCAGTGGTGTGTTTTGCAAAATAAATAGTTGAAGAGAAATCCTAGGATGGCCTCCCCTGCCGTAGAGTATTGGCTTCAAAACGTTTTTCAATTGCCCAAGTTGAAAGGGCCATATCTTGTTGGGCAGGTGAACCGTTTTCAGAGAGCTGAGTTCAAAGGGGTGCAAAGGCCTTCGTTATCAGTAATCCTAGACCTCAGATGAGTTTTCGGACTAGGCAGGATAGTTATTCCAAAATAGCCCTCTTATTATTCCCTTAGTTTTGTTGTTTTTTGAGACAGGGTCTCGCTTTGCAGTTTAGGCTGGCCCTGAGCTCACTGTGTAGCCCAGGCAAGCCTCGAACTCAGCAATCCTCCTGTCTCTGCCTCCTGAGTGCTGGGATGACAGGCGTGAGCCACCACGCCCGGCACATTATTCCCCTAGTTTTTCTTTCTTGTTCTGAAACAGGTGTCCCCATTAAAATGTATCCATTTTTTGAATCCCCTAAAGAGCGATCCTTAACCAAATCGTTTGATTTTACTCAGTTCTTGAAGACTGCCAGCACAGAGCGGGAAGCCGTGTGGCTCCCCCTTAGGCTCATACATTTGGATTTGTTCTATGCCTTGTACTGAAATTTGTGTGCTTAGTTGGGCATGTTGACTCACACCTGTAATTCTAGCACTTGGGAGGCAGAGGCAGGAGGATTGCTGTAAATTTGAGGATAGCTTGGGCTACATAGTGAGTTCAGGGCCAGCCTGAACTACAGGGCAAGACCATGTCTCAAATAAACTAAAAAAAGAAAGAGTTTGTGTGTCTTTCTCAACAACAGAAAGCCTAAGTTGTCTATCCACTGTTCTAGTAGAGGACAGCTTTTCTTGTAAATTCTGGCATAGGAGAGAATTTAACACTAAACCTTTTCCTGGGGTAAAGGTAAATGGGCTCTTCTAGGGGCTTTCGTAATATGGAAAGTTCCTGTTCACATTTTTGGCAGTGACCCTCACGCATAGTGTGATAGTTGCCCACACGCACCTTGAGGCAGATCATTGAGAATACTTCATTGTAAAGGGCAGGTCAGAAGTATTAAAATTCAAGGGGGAAAAAAATCCTTGCAGCAAATAGCTTGCCTCTTAGAAAAACAGAAACATTTATAAACGCAAAAACTATCCCTGGGACACCTAACATTTGTTTTTCCTGCCAGGGTATGAATAGTCTTTCCTAAAGCAAAATTCCATCTTGACAACAGTACAGGTGATATGAAACAGATTTATTGTTCTGGCAGCATGGTTTAAATAGCCTGTTAGGTAATGTGTTACAAAGGTTTCAGCCTGGCCCTGGCAGCACATGCCTGTAATCCCAGCAGGCAGGAGGATCCCTAGGAGTTTGGGGCCGGGCTGGGCTGCTTAGTGAGTTCGAGGCCACACAGAGAGAAAACCTGTTTTAAAACAAGCAAAAAGGATTTCTAAACTTCAGGATTTTAATTTATTTGTATGTTGAGCTTTTTTTTATTGTGTGTGCTGAGGATCGAACTCAGAACCTTGCACTTGCCGGGCAGGTATGGTGCCGCTGAGCTACATCCTCGGC
Source organism: Thryonomys swinderianus (assembly GCA_004025085.1). NCBI lineage: Eukaryota > Metazoa > Chordata > Mammalia > Rodentia > Thryonomyidae > Thryonomys > Thryonomys swinderianus. Next base: position 14,482 of record PVIC010007421.1, on the reverse strand, counting down.
CCATATTTAACGGTTTCTGAGTGTCAACCGCGTGCCAGACCCTCCTTGCACTTAGACTGCATCACTGAATGAAAACAGATGTGGGGAGCGGGGAGCGGGCCGACATAACCAGGAGGTTGAAACGTCGTAAAACAAAGTTAAGTACTAGGGTGAAAATGCAGTAAAGAATAAGAGGTGAAGTGTCGTGACGTTTGAATGGGGGTCGGAGTCGGCCCCGGGAAGCAGGAGGTCCTGGGGGGACGGCAGCCCCGCGGGAGTGACTGTGGGCCCCGGGAGAGGCCGCGCGGGGGGCAGCGAGCTCAGGGGCCGCAGCGTTGGCACAGGAGGCCCGCAGAGCAGGCCGGGCTGACAAGGGCTCCCGAGCTGGGGTGGGAAGAGCGGCCGCGGGGATAGGCTCTGCAGGAGCCGGATGGGAGAGGCCGGTGCGGGCCGGCCGTGCCTTCCGGAGGTCGGTCCAGGAGGACGCTGGGGAACCGAACGCGGGGGTTATGCAAGGGCGGGTCAGATGAGCCCCAAGTGCTCAGCTGCCCGCGGGGAGCCGGGCGCAGGAAGTCTGGAGAGAGCCTCACACGCGGGGCGTTCACGCGGGGCGTTCTCCGTGCACTGCACGACCCGGGACTGCCTTTTACAGTGCGGGAGGCTGAGCTCGGCCCTCGGCGCGGCCCTGACACTCACCCAGCCCTGCCTGACCACTCCTGCGGGGACGAGATAAAGCCGGAGGCGCCTCGGCTCCCGGACTCCACTCGGCCACGGTTCTGGAGTAGATAGCCACGTTTGCGCTTGTGTGGGCAAGGTGGCCGTGGCTGTGTTTGTTACCCTGTGTAGAGTTCACAGGCAAGGTCAAAATAGCCATTTGTAAATAAAATTGTTCATGAGGCCCCACTATACAGTATTATGTACTTCTTATCTTTTGGGGGGGGATTACTGGAGATCAAACTTGACCTTTTGAGGCAGGCTTGCGGCCACTAAGATAAATCCCCAGCCTCTGAGTTCTTTATTTTGCAATATCAAATTAGAGCCTCGCCTAGAGCCATTCTTAAATTACTCATGAAATGGTGCTCTCTAGATGACAGAATAAAGTCTCCACCCATGGCTCTCTTGTTTCGACATGCACTGAACTTCACACTGGTTCGTTTGTGGGTTGGGAAGAACATCTCCCTACAAATGGAATCTGAGATTTCCACAGGGAAAGCAAAGAAAAAAATATTTTTTAAAAAAACCCAAGGGGTGGGCTCAGTGGTTCCGGCACCTGCCTCGCAAGCGCAAGGTCCTGAGTTCGATCCCCAGAAACCACATACGATGCTGGGCGTGGAGACTCACGCCCACCAGCCATCAATACCACATACCACAGTGCCGGGCGTGGTGGCTCACGCCCATCATCCCAGCACTCGGGAGGCAGAGGCAGGAGGATTGCTGAGTTTGAGGCTCGCCTGGGCTCCATAGTGAGCTCATGGCCAGCATGAACTACAAAGCGAGACCCTGTCTCAAAAGCAAAAAAAAAAAAAAAAAAACCCAAGGCGGCAAAGTTAAAACACACACACAAGAGATTCTAATATATCTACTTTGTGGAACTTTGCCTTCCTCTTGGGAATGCTGAGGCAGAATTTATAATCTAGCTGAGGAACAAAAGGCCATTTCTTTAATAAACCAGTCAGTTGACTTCATGCTTTGGCCGTATCCACTGCTGGTCAGAGTCTCTGTCACAGAACTTTGACTGTCTTGAGAGGTCCAAGAGAAATATTAAGAGTTTTAAGAGATTTATGTCTCCTTTCAAAAGATGAAAAAGTAAGTATGGTATCTATTATACTGGGAAAATTGAAGCCATTTGTACAAATACCACATTGGATTTTTTTTCTAACCATTGGTGATAGTTTTGCCATCTGAAGAAACAAAACCAATTATTTTTGTCTTTTTGGTTTTTGTGATAAGTTCTCTGAATTTGCCTGTATCTATGCTAAACATTCCTGGTTCAGTTTTTCCTCACTTGTTCAATAAATACCGTGAAGAGAGGAGTTGACTATAAAAGCAGAAGGAGAGAGACGGCCCTGGAGCCCGAGGGCGGGAAACGGAGGCCGGCGGGCTTGGCTGTCTGAGAAGGGCAGGGCTGAGGCCCCGCGGGTGCCTGTCCAGCGCCAGCGGGCCCTGGGTTCAGGCGCCGCGGGACGGGGCGTGGGAGCTGTGTGGATGGAATTAGAAATGTGTTTGCTTTTTGTTGTTTGTTTTAGTCTTTGTTGCTATTTTGTGGCCGGGCTCAGGTGACCCAGCAGCGTAGGCTTTCGGTAGCTGACCTGCGTGACGTGCCCTGAGCCACTCGCCCTCGAGCAGTGCCCTCCGAGCTCAGGCCCCGTGCTCCTCAGGGAGGCACGGTACCATCCGGCGTGGCAGGCAAGAAGCAGCCCTTTTTTATGACAGGTCAGGATGTGTGACTGGGCTGCCTCGGGCTGGGCTGCAGTTGGTGACTCTTCCGTCCTCAGTGCCCACAGTGCTGGGATCACAGGCGTGGCCGTGGCTGCCTCTGTGGCTCACGCAGAAGAGCTCACATGGCTTCCCGCACGCAGCGGCGGACCCTGTGAGCCGACAGAGCGGGCAGTCGGCGAGGCGACGCGGGCCCCACAGGCGCTGGCCTTAGAGAGGGGGAAGGCCCGTGGGACGCTGTGTGGAGACAGAGGCAGGATCGCCTCTGGGTGAGCGAGCCCCTGCCAGAAGTGCCGCTCGTTTACTAAGCGACAGTCAAGATGATTGTCTGTGCCTCATTTTTCCTAACTGAACGTAGCTCAGCGCTGGCAAGCTTGAGTCCCTGCGTTCAACTCCTGGTGCCAAAGGACAAAAACAACACCTGTCAAAGAAGACTTGGATTCACCTTCCGTGGTCCTCGCAGGGTCTGGGTGTGTTTTGTTTCCTACTGAATGATCACCCTGGCAAACGTAGTTGCTCAATAAATGTAAGTGGCCTGAACCCACTCTGTGACAGGCCGTGACGCCCCACCGGGTTGATTTTTGTGAAATACCAGTGAGATGAGGCCACGGATAATACAGTGCGCTATAATCTAAGAAATGCTTCAAAGGTCTAAACTCGCCTGTTAGATCTCGAGGCCGGGTCTCGCTGCGTCACGGGCGCTGGCTCTCACTCGCAGTCCTGCCTCAGCCTCTGGGACGCTGGCACCGTGTGTGGCTGTGGCACGTGGCTCTTGAACCTAACTGTTAGGTCCACTGACTTCCTGACCCCTATTATTTTTTTCTTCCTTTCCTCACAAGAGGACACACCAAACTTTGGAGACATGTCCACTGAGCCATACATGGACCCAGCACCCCGAGAAGCCTCTGAGGCAGAAGGAACACGAGTTTGAGCTCAGCATGGGCATTTTGACAAGACCCTGTTTAAAAAGAAGCTGAGGCAGGAGGATTGTGATGAGTTTGAGGCCAGCCTGGACTACACAGTGAGACCCTCAGAAAACCAAAAGATACAATGCAATAAAAAAGAAAAAGAGCCGGGTGTGGTGGCTCACGCCTGTCATCCCAGCACTCGGGAGGCAAAGATAGGCCGATTGCTGAGTTCGAGGCTTGCCTGGGCTACAAAGTGAGCTCAGGGCCAGCCTGAACTACAAAGAGAGACCCTGTCTCAGAAAAAAAAAAAAAAAAAGAAAAAGAGCTGGAGAGGCAGCTTATGTGAGGGCCCTGGGTTCGACCCCCAGTGCCCCCAGCTGCCAGTTGCCCTAGAACTTGAGTGGGCAGCACAGTCCTTCCCCACACTGTCTGGTGCCGTGAATAGCACAGCACTGTGGAACAGACAAAGAACAGAAAACACCCTAAGGGGCTTTGTGTGAATTAAATCCCAAACTGTGTTTACAATGCTGGACGCTGGACGCTGGGCACATGGTGTTACATGTGAACTATCTCTTTGTTTTCTGAAAATTAAATTATAACTTAGAAAACAAATACCGCCGTGCACTAACTTTTCTAGGTAACAGAACAAAGTTCTGTTTAATTTTTTTCCTTTTCGCAGTACTGGGGATTGAACCTGTGGCCTCCCACGTGTTAAGACAAACAGCGTATGCCCGAGCTACACCACTGTGCTGTCTCCCCAGCTCTTTTTCTTTTGAAACACAGCCTCCCTTTGTAGCCCAGGCAAGCCTCAAACTCACAGCAATCCTCCTGCCTCTGCCTCCCGAGTGCTGGGATGACAGGCGTGAGCCGACACGCCTGGCACTGTGGTGTGTGGTACTGACTGCTGGTGTGTGTGAGTCGCCATGCCTGGTGTCGTATGTAGTTACCGGACTGAACCAGGGACCGTGCGCTCGCTAGACAAGCGCCAGAACCACTGAACCCCTGAGCTAAATCTCCAGCCCTACCTCTTTGTGCTGATAGGCGGTCTCACTAAATCATCTAGGTTGGCCTTGAACTTGTGAGCCTTCTGCTTCAGTGTCTCCTGCAGCTGGGATTACAGGTGTGTGCCACCAGGCCTAGCTCAGATAAGTTTTAATCAAATTTCACCTATTTGCTTATTTTTTTTCGAGACAGGGTCTTGCTACTTAGTTCAGGCTGGCCTCCAACTCTGTAGCCAGGTTGGCCTCAAACTCAAAGTGATCTTTCTGTTCAGTCTCCTGAATGCTAGTTAGAGGCATGCACTACCATGGCCAGCAGCATAACCTTTTGGACATTCGAGAGCCCTTTAATTCCATGCCACCAGGCATGCCACCAGGCATGCCACCAGGCATGGTCCTAGCACACTACGATTTATTTACACATGAATCTATAGGGTGTTCTCAAATACTATAGGACTAACCTGAGCCAAAGTCTGACTGAGGAAAATAACACAGGAAGAAAAAAAATCAGAGCATTTCTATGCACTGTGAAGCTAAAGAAATATACTTGTGGGCCGGAGATTTAGCTCAGTGGTTCCAGCGCCTGCCTCGCAAGCACAAGGTCCTGAGTTCGATCCTGGTAACCATGTACAATGCTGGGCGTGGAGACTCACACCCACCAGCAATCAATGCCACACACCACAGTGCCGGGCGTGGTGGCTCACGCCTGTCATCCCAGCACTCGGGAGGCAGAGGCAGGAGGATTGCTGAGTTCAAGGCTTGCCTGGGCTCCATAGTGAGCTCAGAGCCAGCCTGAACTACAAAGGGAGACTCTGTCTCAAAAAAAAATATATATATATATATACTTGTGTGCTGAACGGGAAGGCAGACTCCTCTGCTGGAACTTTACTCCTGAGAGAAGCCCTTACCTTTGATCCTGTAGCAAATCAACTCCTGACCCCGCCCCGTTTCCCCCTTTTTCTTTTTCTTTTTTTTTTGAGACAGGGTCTCGCTTTGTAGTTCAGGCTGGCCCTGAACTCACTATGGAGCCCAGGCAAGCTTTGAACTCAGCAATCCTCTTGTCTCTGCCTCCCGAGTGCTGGGATGACGGGCCCTTTTTCTTTTTAACCACAGTCATTAGAGGTTGAGAGATCACAAAATTAACCAGTTAAATGAGAGGATTCGATGGGACCGTTTAGAATTAACTGTAGGGCCGAGACTCGGGGAGCTCCCTGGGATTCCCACTGGGTTCGCAGTGCTGCCCCTCGGGGCTCTTAACTAGGCCACCAGCCCCGTTTCTGCTGTGACCAGCACCCGGCCTTCCAGGATTCCTGAGGAAAAGCGCTCAGCGCTCGGCGCTCCGACCGGCTCCGGCGAGGAAAGCCAGTCGCTGAGTACGCGGCCCGGCCTCTTCCTTGTGGGCTCGGAGGCACCATCTGTGGTTCTCCGAGCGGCCCCACAGAGTTTGGCAGGCTCCGTGGGAAGCCAACCATTTCGGCTCTGGGGATTTCTGGCTCAGGGGAGTCGTCCCAGTAGCGCCTCTAGCGCCTCTGCCTGCAAGGTCTCGCGGCCCAGGGCTGGGTCAGGTCGGAGCCGGCGCCCCGGACCGCGCCGGCTCCCCCACGTCTGTGAACCACAGCGGCCACACGCGGCCCGAGCACGTGCCCTGCTGGAGAGGCGTCCGGCTCGCGTCCTGCAGGGGGTGCTTTTAAATCGGGGCGATCCCGGAATCCTTTGCAAACATTAATTATCCGTCGTAAATGCCTCGTGGATGCCAGGCTGTGAAGTGCAGCAGCGTCCCGAAATTAAAGTCCTGGACGCTCCCCTGCTCCGACTGGGGACTGATCTGGGTCAGGGGCACCGTCCCTGGGCTCTGGGAGAACCGTTTTCCCTCTCCGCGTCCTTCAGTCCTCGGAAAGCCCTTCGGAGCCCTGTGAAACCCGCCGCGGGCCTCTGTGCTCTGCGACCCAGCTAAATGCACAGGCGCGTTCGGGGCTTCCTGCGGCTTTGGCAGGTTCTCGAAGGAGAAAGGAGAAAGCAGGCTCGCCGGCTCCTTGCGTGAATGCATAAATCATCATCAAAATCTACTCCGCCCTTCCTGACCAGTGTTTTTCCTTCTAGGACAGACGTGCTGAGACTACAGAAGTGGCTTGGCCGACCGGAACCTGCACAGACAGGCGCCGGAAGAGCGGGGCCTAAAGCAGAGGAGAAGCTAAGCGGCCGCTGTCCTGACCCCGCGAGGACACTCCGCCTCTCCAGGCGGGAGGAGGACGGGAGCACTGCCAGGCGCCGCTCCTCCTTCCCGGCCTGTTTGCCGGATCTCACCAGCGGTCCTCCCGGAGTGCGGAGTTTGGCGGCCTGGGATTCGGATTCGCACACCCGCTCTCAAGGGCCAGATAATAAGCACGGCCTGCGCTGGGCCACAGGAGGCGGAGGGCCCCGAGTGGAGGCTGGCCTGGGCTGCGTAGCCAGACCCCGTCTCCGAAAAGCAAAACCATAAAGATACGTTGGTGCTCACCTGTCATCTCTCAACACTGCAGGCTGAGGCAGGAGGATGGCTGTGAATTTGAGGCCACCCCAGCCGGATATACATAGCGAGACCCTCTCTCAAAAACAAAACAATAAGACAATTTTTTTTTCTGATGAGGGCTGACAGGGTCCTGTCTCTGGCAGGCACTCAGTCCTGACGGTATAGTACAGAATTTAGGCTCAGAAATATGTAAACAAATGACCACGATGTTATATCAATAAAACTTTATACAAACACTGAATTTTGAATTTTATGTAACTTTCACATGAAACATTCTTTGAGGGTTCTTAAAAATGCGTTTAAAATATAGGAAAGTCAGGCATAGTGATGCACACCTGTCATCCCAGCATTTGGGGGTCTAAGGCAGGAAGATCTTCAAAAGTTCGAGGCCAACCTGGGCCGCCTAATGAGAGATCCTGTCTCAGAAAACAAACACAGTGGGAGATTTAGCTCAGTGGCTCCTTCCTCCCTTCCTTGCTTGCTTTAGTTTTTTGAGGCAGCTGTGTAGCCCAGGCCGGCCTTGAACTTGCAGATCTTCTGGCCTCTGCCTCCTGAGACCTCAGTGAACACCGCGGACTTCAGTGTGTGTGTCTGTGGAAATTCACCCCCAGCACCCGAGTGCCACACGTTAACTAAAAGTCACAATGGTCAGAAGGCATCAAGGAGACACAGCCGAGCTGGGCAGGGTATGAGGGGCATCACCAGGGACTGTGCTGTGGGGGAAAATCGCTGACACTTCTGGGGAGAAAGGAACTGGCGTCTCACTTTGATACACCCCAAAATAGACAAATAACTATGAAAGCAAAGCTTTAAAATATTTTGGGAAGCTGGTCCTGGTGGTGCGGGCCTGTGATCCCAGAGCTCTTTGGAGGCCGAGGCAGGAGGATTGCAAATTCAAGCCCAGCTTGCCCAGTTTAGCAAGAGCCTGTGCCTGGGACTCCTGCAGTTCGGTTCCAGTGTAAGACGCAGGCCTTAGACAGATTACAGGGTGTGATTAGAGCACTGTCCTTCTAGTCAGGTTTTTAAAATTATCATTATTGTTTTTTTTTTTTGAGACAGGGTCTCGCTTTGTAGTTCAGGCTGGCCCTGAGCTCACTGTGCAGCCCAGGCAGCACCCCTAGGCTCGCTCGGTCCCCTAACTGGGGGTCCTCCTCCCTGGTTAGGGGGTCCTCCTCCTGGAGGCAGCAGAGTCCCCGACATGGTGCCGAGCACATGGACACTGGTCGGGAGGAATTCCCCGCGAGGACCGCAAGGCGCTTTCTGTGAGTCATAAGGCAGAGGCGTCCGCAAGTGGAGAACTTCCGGGCTCCTTTCCCAGCACGACCAGGGCACCGCCTCCCCCACCTGCTTCCCCCGGGTCAGGGGGGCTGGGCGGGGCTTTGCGGGGGCCCCGGGCAGTGAGGGCGGGACCGAGCCGTGCTTGATCCCAGCGACCTCCAGGGGCCTCCCACTCAGTTTGCTTTTCTTTTTCTCAGTTATACACATATATGTTCATTGTGAAAGAGTAAAACTACATATATATTATTTTCTTTTTCAAACAGGTTCTCACCATGTAGCTCAGGCTGGCCTTGAACTCGCAGTCCTCCTCCTGCCTCAGCCTCCTGAGAGCTAGGATTACATTTTTCCTTTGTGGAGCTGGGGGTCCAGTCCGAAGCTGACAGGCTCGGAGGAGGACAGAGCCCCAGCCCTGTGCCTCGCTGCGTGGGGAGGAGGGAGGAGCCTTGCTGTGGGGAGGAGGGAGGAGCTGGCTTTGGAACCAGCGGCCCCTGCGCCCTGGGAACGCGTCAGTCAGAGACTCGGGTCTTTAAAATCTGTCGTCTTACTGATTCTGTGCCCTTTTATACAATATAAACAAAGCCACTGAGGGACACCACTGGGTGTGTGCGCGCTGCGGGAGCAGAGGTAGCGCAGAGCGGAGTCGCCCACGCTCTGACCCGCCCTCGCCCCGCAAGGTCTGGGTCTCTGCGCGCCGTGAGGTCCCGGCACCGGAACCGAGGACGCGCCCGAAGCCAACGCCAGGGGCGCGAAGCCGCCGCTCCACGGAAACGTCTCCAGATGACCTCTGTCCTCCAACCACACTCCCGTCCCTGCGAGCTCCGGTCTGGCCCTGCGCGCAGGGAGGAGGCCTGTGCCTCCCGCCCTGCCTCGCCCTCTGCCGCTGTGGCTGGCTGGAAGTCACCCAGAGGTAGCCTCAGGCCTGTTTCTCAGCAGCCCTTTCTGCATGAGCTCAAGTTTTGTTTATTATTCTTATTTTGGTTTTCTGAGTCGGGTTCTTGCTGTGTAGTTCAGGCTGGCCTCAAATTCAGCAGGTGATCCTCCTGCCTCAGCCTCCTGAATGCATGGATTACAGGTGTGTGCCACCACGTCCAGCTCAGTATGCACTTAAAGAATCTGGACAATAAAAAAATGGTGAAGGGGTGGGAGATTTAGCTCAGTGGTTCCAGCACCTGTCTTGCAAGCACAAAGTCCTGAGTTCAATCCCCAATAACCACATACAGTGCTGAGCATGGTGGCTCACGCCTGTAATCCCAGCACTCGGGAGGCAGAGGCAGGAGGATTGCTGAGTTCGAGGCTTGCCTGTGCTACAGAGTGAGCTCAGGGCCAGCCTGAACTACGAAACGAGACCCTGTCTAAAAAAAAAAAAATGGTGAAGGAGTCGCCATGACCCAGCAATTACACTTTGTGATATGCTATGTACCCAAGAGAAATGAAAACATCTGTCCACACATAAACAAAAACCTAGGCAGGTGTGGAGGCGCACACCTGTAACCCCAGCATTCGGGAGGCTGAGGCAGGAGGATCACTGTGAGGTCCAGGCAAGTCTGCTCCTCCCGGAGGGTCCTCTTTCCATGTCCACTGCACCCACCCATGGGGCCCTGTGGCCACACTGGAAATAGGCACCGCCTGCCAGCTGTGCCCCTTCATTTTACTTTTATTATTTTTAATGTTTTAATTGTGAAATAGGTACATTTACTTACACATCATGATCACACTCAAATTGAGAATTTGCACCAGTATGTGATAGGACTTAATTCGCATTTTTCCCATTTCCTGCCCACCCTGCAACCCCCACCCCATATACATAAGTCTGTTTCCCTTTTATTTACCATGACAGTTTTTTCTTTCCCCTTGTTTTTTACTTCAACCTCCCCCCACTTCCTGTAGGATATTTTCTATTTTACCATGTCTATCATACATTCTAGGATTTACTTACATTTTCAGTTTCTTATACAAGAGAAAAGATACAGTATTTACACATCTGTGACCTATTTCTTTCACTTATGAGTATGTCCTCAAGGTACATCCATCTGAGTATGCATGATTCAAACTTACCATTCTTTTTTTTTTTTTTTTTTTTTTTTTGCTTTTTGAGACAGGGTCTCGCTTTGTAGTTCAGGCTGGCCCTAAGCTCACTATGGTGCCCAGGCAAGCCGCCGCGAACTCAGCAATCCTCCTGTCTCTGCCTCCCGAGTGCTGGGATGACAGGCGTGAGCCACCACGTCTGGCACTGTGGTATGCAGTGTTGATTGTTGGTGGGCGTGTCTCCATGCCCAGCATTATATGTGGTCACCGGGGATAGAACTCAGGACCTTGCGCTTGCGAGGCAGGTGCCAGAACCACTGAGCTAAATCTTTGGCTCCAAATTTTAATTTGGCCATCCATGATTTTTTTTTTTTTGAGACAGGGTCTCACTTTGTAGTTCAGGCTGGCCCTGAGCTCACTATGGTGCCCAGGCAAGCCGCCGCAAACTCAGCAATCCTCCTGTCTCTGCCTCCCGAGTGCTGGGATTACAGGCGTGAGCCACCACGTCCGACATTATGGTATGTGGTGTTGATTGTTGGTGGGCGTGTCTCCATGCCCAGCATTATATGTGGTCACCGGGGATAGAACTCAGGACCTTGCGCTTGCGAGGCAGGCGCCAGAACCACTGAGCTAACCCTCCGGCCCCAAACTTAGCATTCTTTATGGCAGAGTAATTCTCCATTTTATTTAAAAACCACATCATCTTTATCCAGTCTTGAGTTGATGGGCATCTGGGTTGTTTCCAAGACTTAGCTATCGATTTTTATTTATTTATTTATTTATTTTTGAGACAGGGTCTCGCTTTGTAGTTCAGGCTGGCCCTGAGCTCACTATGGTGCCCAGGCAAGCCTCAAACTCAGCAATCCTCTGCCTCTGCCTCCCGAGTGCTGGGATGAGGGGCGTGAGCCACCATGCCTGGCACTGTGGCATGTGCCATTGATTGCTGGTGGGCACGAGTCACCACGCCCAGCATTGTATGTGGTTACCGGGATCAAACTCAGGCCCTTGCGCTTGCGAGGCGGGCGCCAGAACCACTGAGCTAAATCTCTGGCCCAGTGTTTTGTTTTGTTTTGTTTTGTTTTTTGCTTTTTTTGAGACAGAGTCTCGCTTTGCAGTTCAGGCTGGCCCTGAGCTCACTATGGTGCCCAGGCAAGCCACCATGAACTCAGCAATCCTCCTGCCTCTGCCTCCCGAGTGCTGGGATTACAGGCGTGAGCCACCACGTCCGGCATTGTGGTATGCGGTGTTGATTGTTGGTGGGCGTGAGTCTCCACGCCCAGCATTATATGTGGTTACCGGGGATCGAACTCAGGTCCTTGCGCTTGCAAGGCAGACGCCGGAACCACTGAGCTAACCCTCCGGCCCTCTGGCCTAGTTTTTATTATTTTTGCAACAGGGTTTCAGTCCAAACTGGCCTTGAACAGACTATGTGGCCCAGGCTGGCCTCCAACATGAGATCCTCTTGCTTCAGCCTCCCAAAAGCTGGGGTTGGGTGCCTCCCTCTCATTTCTTCTGGCAACGCTGGTGTCACAAGTTATGGATTGTAAAGTCCTCAAAGGAAGGACTGCCTTAGCCAAACGTTGTTAGTAGCCTCTCCTTATACCCTTTATTCCGTATAAAACTGTTGTTTCACCTCGCAAAGCTTTATTTTGCTGGTCTTGTTAAGTCAACCTCCCCTCGGAGCCTGCGCCCCGCCTTCCTCCCACGCGTGCGCGCAGCGCCTGCAGATGGCGACCTTCCTGCTCCCTCCCCTCCCATCGTCTTCCTACTGGACTCAGCGCTTCCCAGCTTCAGAAGTAACCGCTTGTGGCGGCGGCGGCGCCTGGCTAAGCGAGTCCTCCGGGCAGCCGTGCGGGTGGGGGAGCGCCCCATCAGTGCTCACGCCCCGTTTTCCAGAAGGCTGGCCGGAGAAGGGGCAGCGGGTCAGACCCGGTGGCCGATCCTGTGCTGAACGTCGGAGTTCTCCCGAATCCCGGGTTCGCGTCGCCCCTGCCCTGGAAGCACCCGTGCGGCTCTGTGCGCCCGAGCGGGGTCCGGGGCCCCGCGGTCACGTCTGGAGGCCGAGCAGGCGCGGAAGCTTCCCTCTCGCCACCCCCCAGTGACAGCTCCGACTGGCCCGCGGGGAGGGCCGGCCGCGGCTCGCGCTGTCACCTGGGGCGCCCTCGGCTGTCCCGGCGTCCCACCTTATCTGAGGCCCTGGAGAGGGGAAGAATGTGGCCCAGCCCAGGGCCTCGGGCAGAATGGAAAGTTCCCAGGCCGCGGGCGGGTGGGGAGTCTCGGCCCAGTGCAGGGCGGAAGCCAGCCGTGGCCCCAGGACACCGGCGCCCTCTGGCTCCCTGCCGGCCACCCGTGGGAACCCTGACCTGGGTCTTTACCTGGCTTCCCCTGCAGTGGACGAGGCACGAGATGGGGGTGGGGCCGGCAGCTGGGTGAGCTTGGCAGGTCTCACACCCTCTCTGTGCTCTGGGCTCCCCTTCTTGGCCTGTAGTCCAGGCTGGCTTTGAACTCAGAGCAATCCTCCTGCCTCAGCCTCCAGAGTTCTGGGACACAGGTGTGCGCCCTGCCCACCACCTGGCTTGGCTTCTGTGATTCAGATCAAGTCAACACCACATTCGGAGGCTCTGCGGTGTCCACGGCCCAGCACCATGAAGCCGTTTGCAGCTCAGACAGCACCACACTCGCTGGCCGGCTCTGCTCAGCCTGGACACCTGTCTCTCCACCGCCTGCCTCTCCGACCCTGGGGGGGTCCCCACTGCTCCTCTACCCAGTTGGATAGAGGTCTGTGCTGAGCGGTGACAGATATCAAGGAGGGGTCAATGAGCCGGGTGTGTGTGGTGGCATTTGAGAGGCTGAGGCAGAAGGATCTCAGATTCAAGCCCTGTCATCCCAGCACACAGGAGGGCGAGGCAGGAGGATCATGGGAGTACAAGGTCAGCCTGGGGTACAGGGTGAGACCTTACCTCAAACAAACAGAAATGGAAAGATTCCAGAGCTGTATTGCAACACCCAGAGGGCTCTTTGCTATGTTTACTACCCAGAGAAGCCTCCACCCACTGCAGCGAAGGTCATCTGACTCTGGGGTGACTCAGCTGCTGGGTGGCCACACCTGACCCCCGGGGACACCAGCCCGAGGCCCGTGTCCTCTGAGGCTGGCCGTGCTCCAGGCCCCGAACAGGCAGGGTCCACGCACGGAGGGCAGCGGCCTCTCCTCCGCCGCACCCTGCCCAGGCACCCCAATGGCCTCCCCTGGCCCCCCAGCTCAGGGTCACAGGCCCTCCTGAAGACAGGGTTTCACTCGGCAGCCGATGCCGACTTCGAACTCAAGACCCTCCTGCCTCAGCCTCCAGGGAGAGCCAGGCTTCCTTTTTATCCTGTGGCTCTGTTCCTGACTGCAGGGTCGGTCTTCACGGCCTGGGCAGCTCCGTGTGTCTCGCACACCTCACTCGACAGAACTCCGGCTGGCCGACTTCCCACGCTGGGCCCGGCGGGTCTCCGCAGCTTTTCCACCAACGCCCTTTCCTATCTGGGACCCGGAACCGGAAACCTCATCAGGCGCACGTAGACATTTTAACGTGACGGTGTGATTCCGTCTTCTCAGGGAGAGGGGTTGGGGACAGGACTGTGGGTGCCAGGACCTGTGCGGGAGCCGCCCACCGGGGGCTGTCGCCTCAGGGCGCCTGCCCTCCCAGGGGAATGAGGGAACCATGCGCAGGGCTCAGACTCCCACGCGCCCTGTGTCACCCTCACCCAGGGGCCCCGGCCCCAAGCGGGCTGCCCCACCCTGCCGCCCCAGCTCCCTACAGGCAAAAGTGCCCTGCCACCCTGCCAGCTGCCCCAGCACAAATACCCTCCCTGAGCCGAGTGAGGTGCACTTCTGTCATCCCAGCACTCAGTAGGCTGAGGCAGGAAGATCGCTGCAAGTTCGAGGCCAGATTGGGCTACATAGTGAGTATAAGGCCACTATGAACTTGGGCAAGACTACAGGGCAAGACTCTGTCTCCCAAAACCCACAAATTAAAAAAAAAAAGTCAAAGTATGATTTTCCTACAGGATATGGAGATCAGCAAAGTCGGAGAGGGGAGCGGAAGGGGGGTGGAACTAATCTCCTAGCGTATACTCAACTATTATGTATTAGAAACATACACAAATAAAACCGGGTGTGGTAGTGCACACCTGTAACCCTATCATGGGGAGGTTGAGGCAGGAGGACTGCCTGAGTTTGAGGCCAGCCTTGGCTACATAGTAGATTCAAAGTCAATTTGGACTACACAGTGAGACCTTGCCTCAGAACAAAACAAAAACCTGAAAAAACAAAGTCCCAAAGCAGCCTGGTATGGTGGTGCACACCT